>JAYJMJ010302228.1:0-25575 GCA_036873875.1 Laminaria ephemera | reverse complement strand
GCGCAGGGCTGATTGGCCGGAGAGGGACTTTTCGTTAGTTTTCGTCCTTTGAAAAGTGACTCCCGCTGAAGGCGACACCTAGATAGTGGCCCCCGGCAGGTCCCGCTGAAGGCGACATCTAACATAAACATCTAAACAGCAGCCCCCGGCAGGTCCCGCTGAAGGCGACATCTAACATAGACATCTAACTCAGCAGCCCCCGGCAGGTCCCGCCGAAGGCGACATCTAAACAAACATCTACCACAAAGCCCCCGCAGGAAACCCGCAACAAAACAGCCCCAGCCAGGCCACTCCTAACACCTCTTACCCAAGTTTTCTCTTACGCCGCTCAAGAAACCGCTGATGCGATTCTTCAGTGCCATCATGGAATGACCCGGTCCATTGATCAATCGGTACTTCAAGCCCACCGTAATTACATTGAAAATAGCGATGATGCATTTGATGATGAAAGGTACCTAAGGACAATATCACCTTACCGCCCCGAGTTATCCCTTGATAACCCGTATGCGTGGTGGCGGCTGACAAGGTGAAATACTGCAGATGAAAAATAATTAGCAGCGGGTGCGATGGCACAATAAAGTGAATTAATACGGTGCTTAGGTAAATAAGATGCTCTGCCGGATGCATAGACAACCCGGACCATGGCCCCACATTGGTATTGCGATGGTGTAGCGCATGTATCCGCCCATACAACGGTACTTCATGAATTATGCGGTGGATGCAAAAAAAGTGAATGGTCTCCCACATCGGTAGCAATAGAATCAGCAATATAAGCCACGGCCAGTCGTTACTCATCGACAAAGCTGGCAGGTAGCCGTTAGCCAATGCCCAAAGCATTAATACCTCATAGGCTGTCCAGATAGAAACGCCACTGGCCAGTGTCCAGAAGATGTTGTCATGAACCTGAGAACCAAAAGTAAATACCTTGTTCTTCTTCATGAAAGGCCGTGCATCGTAGCGCCGCTCATCACCTTGTACACGCCACACATAAAAATACAGATGCAGACCACCTGCCACCAGCGTCATTAGAAACAGATTACGCAGATAAATTTCGGCAATCCAGTCGGGTGATAAAGTACGTGTGCGTTCTAATGTAGGCAATAACCACCACGACAACACTGCAAACAACAATATAATGCTGCGCTCTGTCAGCGGAAACCACCCTCGCACCAACCATTTCGCAATCGCCGGCAGATCAAGCGGCCAGCTAAAGTACGGTGATGCACCCAACGGTAATGGCGGCGTGTAATTCCAACTCTGCTTACCGCGCTTACGTGCAGCGCCAGGGGGCGACTGCCCCGCATCAGTCAACGGCGGGTTCTGTGGTACTTCCGACATAATTTGGGTCACCTATTAAAATCACTCTCACCCGACCCTCTGATAGCGCCTATTAGAATTTTCTGGCGACCGGGTTATTAATTCCTGCCAGTCTACGGCTGAAGCACCCACACATCAAACAAAGTGCGTTCATTTGTCGAAACGGTTATTTAAGCCATTAATTATGGCTGTGGCCGTGTCGCTTTTAAAACTGTTTTGCGCGACTGGGGCATTAAGAAGGCTCTGTGCCCTCACCGTTGCTATCGGTATCGTTTACCCCTGCACTACAGACTTAGCTTTAAATTTTCACCGCCTGTTTTAGTAAGGCTGCCAGGGACTTGAATTCAAAGTCATCGGCGTCGGTAAAATTGATATGCCTTCTTTTCTTGCCAGAACCTTGCAGCCTGCCCTTCGGGTCTTTTAGCAAAGCGCCGTCACTGAATGATATCTGCACGTGGCTCTTGTATATAAATACCCCACAGAACTGACTTTCGTTCACGTCAGGCAGCACCGTGAACAGCGTACCACCGTATTTTTTCACTGGGGTCGCACCAGCTATTGTACTTTGGATAAACTCCTCTAGCTCTGCAGCCAGGGACTCTAGAGAAAATAGTGATGAACTCATAAACAAACCATGCCTCTCTGTTAACGCCACCGTGTGCTACCGGAAGCCCATTATGACTGTATCATCCTTGGCGGGCTGACAACGCCCACACACCGGCACCGCAAAGTAGTGAGCCACCACAAATGTTAAACACTCTTTGGGTTTTCGGCGAAGACAACACCTGCTGTGCCTTTCCAGCGAAGACCGCATAAAGGGTAGCATTCGCCGAGGCTAGCACCACAAAAGTAATTGCAAGCACCCAAAGCTGGCTATTGATATCAGAATTCACGTTTATAAATTGAGGCAGAAACGCCACAAAAAATATGATTCCCTTAGGATTCAAAGCGGTTACAAGGTAGGTGTTGAAAAAAAGTGTCCAACTTGATGCTACTACTTCGTTTTTCAATATAACCGGCGGCTTGACGCCAGCCATGAGAAGCTTGATCCCTAAATAGACTAAATATAGTCCCCCGGCCCACTTTATAATTTGAAACCAAAAAGCAGATTCAGTCAACAATGTGCCTAAGCCAAGTAGTGAAAGCGCCAGTGCAGTGGAATCACCAAGTGCCACTGCCAATACAAGAGGCACCTTGGCCTTATACCCATGTGAGATCGAATAACTAATAACCGTTAGAATTGTCGGTCCCGGTATAATCAAGAGTACTATTGACGCTGCTACGAACGCGATCCAGATTTCAATAGTCATTGCTACTCCAATTAAAAACAAAGCTGTATTTTTCTACCTGACGACAGTGACTCTGGCGCAAGATAATAACACCTCCAAAAAAACTAAAGGTAACCGCCTAAAGTAATGAACTACAAAACGACCCACAATAAAACTATCACTTGGTAAGGCACTCATTCATTTTCAATTTTTTTAAAGTGACCCTAGCTCATCACTAACCGCCCGAGACAATACACCCGGCGCCACCCCCATGGATTTAAACGCCCGAGCCACTACACCGAGTTCCATACTTGCAACCACACTGATCACATGCACCCCAAGCAACGGTCGGTCTTTATCATTCTTTTTTAGAGCATACAGTTGCTTCATCACAGCCACACCTGATGGCTTCGAGCTTTTAAACACCTTTGTATTTTCTACAGGCTCTGCTTCAGTCGGACTATGGCAGACACCGACCGATTTCAACGCATCACTATATTGCTGTTTTATGGCGGCTTGGAAACCTGCCTTGTCCGCACCAAACCGATCAAATACACGTTGTGCGCTGCCATCAGGTAATTCTAATGCTGATAGAACATAATGCTCTGCACCAGGCTCGACATCGCCAAGTAAATTTGCCTGTTCATCAGCCCCTGCAATGAGTCGACTAACAGTTTTCATGTCTTGAATACGCTGTCGCATACGCTTAAAAATCAACATTCACCCTCACTTGCCAGCTTTCGGTTTTTGTATGGAAGCTGCATGGCGCTTATGGGCTGCTTGCTTTGTAACCCCAAGTGCCTCAGCAATTTGCGACCAACTCCAGCCTTGCTTGATCGCAGCCTTTACTGACTTTCTTTCCAGCTGATCAGCCATTACCCGCAACGCAACCACAGCAGCTAATGCCTCTTCAGGGTCGTTGGGTGATGGAAGGAGCTTTGCGTCTTTCATTCGTCAACTTTAGTTGACGGAATATCGCTTGTCAACTTTAGTTGACGATTAGTGGCTTAGAAATAAACAGGAAACTTCACATGTGCACATCAAAGGGTTAACGTCTTTCGGCTCCTTCACGGCTTAGCAGTTGCACAACACACGCCGCAATTGCGCTTATTCACTGTGGAAGAGTTAACAGATAGCGGAGAATGCGCCCGACAAGGATCATCTAACCCAAATTCTACATTTCCCTAAACCGGTAAATCCAAGTTCTTTCAAATCAGCAAGCTCATCACTTGACCCATAACCAACCAAGGGAAGACCACTCGCATTCTGAACAGCGTAAGCAATGCAGTCAGCAATTCCGTCTGAAGGCCCGAAAGCATTACTGATTCCGATAACATTTTCACTCTGGTTTAATACCAACCCGGAATCCATACCAGCCCCACTCTGCCGAAATACAAACTGCACATTCTGCGATAACAGCTCAGATGTAAATATTATTTTTTTAAGTGGTGTTTGTCCCCAAGCCGCGATCCATACGTCAAGCTGCTTCGCTGAGCAAACCTTACCTACAGTCTCTGGTACAACTACATTGCGATCACTTCCCGAAAGACCATGCCAGTGCGCATCAAATTTAATTGAAAATCCATGCACTGTGAGGTCAATATCTGCATAGCTATCTTTCCAACCACATTTCCCTGGCAGACCTTCAGCGAGTGGCAATATTTCTTCAATATCAACGCCAGCCGATGTGGTTACTACGTTTGGGTAGAACGGAGGCATGGGTTCTGTGGTCCTCCATGCACTTGGTAATCGCTGACTAGTGACCCTGTGAGAATTGGCAACAAGTTCGCACCATTCGGCATTGTTGAGAATCGCGTTGTCTAGCATATTATCAATCATGACACTCCAACATTACTCAAAAGGGACGATCGGCTTGCGCGCTACCTAGACTCTATAGAGTGACTACCTAAATGGGCAATAGATAAATGTAGTTTCAATGCTTACAATTCAGTGATGCTATAGATTCATAGCACTTCGACAATACCAAACACTATAGCAAAAGGATGACTTGCGGGTGCTTATAGAAAGAGATGACGCACTAAATGCCTTGTCCCACCTGGCGCAAGACGCCGCCAGCGGGCATGGGCGCATTGCACTAATACACGGCGAGGCCGGCGTCGGAAAAACGTCACTACTACAGGAATTCAAATCACGCCTTAATACTGAATTTCACATGGCATGGGGCGGTTGCGACGCTTTGGCAACCCCAAGGGCATTGGGCCCAGTGCACGACATGTGCACTGACCTTGGACCCACAATAGAATCCGTACTTCTGAACGACGCCTCATTGGCAAACCTATTACCAGCTGTGATCAAGCAACTCTCGAACCCTGCGCAGCCGATTATAATGGTGTTTGAGGACATCCACTGGGCAGACAATGCAACACTGGACCTGCTTAAATGCTTAGGGCGGCGTATTTCTTTACTCAATGCTTTATTGATTCTAAGCTACCGACCAGACCAAGCCGGCCCACGCCACCCACTGACCACCCTGTTAGGTGAACTGCCGCAGGCGTCTACACACCGGATTGGCTTGGCCTCAATATCGCCAGAAGGAACCCAACAGTTAGCAGCACAGGCCGGGCAAACCAACGACAACTTACACGCTGTAACCAATGGCAATCCCTTCTACATCACAGAACTATTGGCCTGTGACAACTGGCAGGATGAATCAGTACCAGCTTCAATACAAGATGCCATCGGCGCGAGACTAAACCGCCTTCCATTGGCACAACAAGAGCTACTAGAAACCATCAGCGTGATTCCACACGCGATTGACAGAAACCTGGTTAAAAACCTTTACCCACACGATGGAGAACTGCTGGCGGAAAACTGCGTACAAAGTAACTTGCTACGCGAAGATAGCAACGGGAACTACCGCTTCCGCCATGAACTTGCACGGCTAGGCACTAGGCAACGTACTTCCAGCCTGCAACAAAAGACAACTCACCAAAAGATTGTAAAGGCCTTACTTGATCAATCGAACCAAAACGTTGATCAAATTTTATATCACGCCTGTGCCGCAAAAATCGGTGAGCTGGTTATTCAGCTTGCACCGGCGGCCGCAAAAGCCGCGTCAGTATCGGGGGCTCACTGTGAAGCAGCTTCACATCTGGCCTCGGCGCTTGATTATATAGACGACGCACCACCGGATATAGCCGCCACACTCTATGAAAACTGGTCGTATGAAGCAAGCTTGATTGAAATAGACGACGCGGTCATTGCCGCTCGCCACAGTGCACTAGATATATGGCGTACACTGAAGCGTACTGAAAAAATTGGCGAAAACCTACGTTGGTTATCGCGGCTCCACTGGTATCACGGGCAGGCCGATAAAGCGAACCAATATGCAGACGAAGCAATCAGCGTTCTAGAATCAACAGAAACATCTGCCGAACAGGCCATGGCTTATAGCCTGAAGTCTCAGTTTCACATGTTAAACGACCGAATGGAAGACGCCATTGTGTGGGGGCAAAAAGCTCTTGATACCGGCAACAAGTGCAATTATGTCGAAGTGCAAATTCACGCGCTGAACAACATTGGCACAGCGATGGTTTTCCGTGATGATCAATCAGGACTTGAAAAGCTCAATAGCAGCCTGAAGCTGGCACTACAGCACAATTTTCACGAGCACGCTGCCCGCGCCTACACCAATACCGCTGACTTCGCTGTAGGCAGTAGAAACTTTGATCTGGCAGAGACAACAATCAATGACGGAATTGTCTTTGACACCAAACACGACCTTGATAGCTGGACCCACTACCTGGTTGGACTATTGGCACAACTACGCATGAAGCAAGGCAGGCTTGAAGAAGCCGAAACGATCTCACAAGGTGTACTCAAGCTTGACAAACTTACCTTGCTAATGAAATTGCCTGCGCTGCTGGTGCTCGCCAAAGTGCAGCTTAGACTAGGGCGGATCGAAGCCGAAGACACTCTACAACTTGCACTAAACGACTCGCTAAGCACCGGTGAATCACAATATATATTGCCAGCGCGGCTTAGTTTAATTGAAGCGGCATGGCTAAATAACCAGCCCGACAAAGCCGCCAGCCAAATTGAAGAAACACTGACATCAGGCATCACACCGACAGGCACCTGGAGAGACAGCGAACTTGCACTCTGGATGAACCGCTTAGGCATAAAGCACCACGGGCGCAACCGTATAATCCTGCCACTGCCCTATCAATTAGAAATCGATGGCAAACACAATGCTGCTGCAGACGCATGGCAGGCAATCAAATCACCCTACCCAGCAGCATTGGCGTTGTTAAACAGCCCGCACTGCAGCGACAATGCAATACACCTTCAAACAGCACTTGAACTACTCGATGGCATGTACGCTACCGGCACCATTAGAAAAGCAACATCAATCGCTAAGACACTCGGGCTAAGCAATGATGTTATTCAGCGACGTAAGGGACCACGAAAAACCTCAAGACAACACCCGTTGGGGCTCACCAAAAAAGAACAAGAAATATTGCCCTGGTTAATAAAAGGGTTAACTAACAAAGACATATCAGGCAAGTTTGTTCGATCAGAAAGAACCATCGAAAATCACGTGGCGTCAATTTTCAAAAAACTGAATGTCCACACCCGAATGGAAGCAATGTTACGGGCGAAAAATGAGCCCTGGTTAAACCCGCATAATTCACTGGGCGACGGATAAAGTAGATCGAATCATTTAATGGTGTAGTTGCAAACAGCCAATCAGTCTGTCATTTGTAAAATGACAGCAACCCTATTCAGCCCTAATGCGGCGATTTAGTCGTTTGTATTCAAATAGCTTATACTTACTTGGCAGCTTTAGAAGCTTGCAACCTAACCATACATTCCAAGTGTGATGTCTGCGGAAACATATCCAACGGCTGCACAGATATCACCTCATACCCACCAGTCGTCAGCAATTTAAGATCACGCGCCAGCGCTGCGGCATGACAGGAAACATAGATCAGCTCCTTAGCAGGTCGCTTGCACAAGGCCTTACACACAGCAGCATCAAGACCCGCGCGTGGCGGATCGACAATGCAAAAGCTGTTTTTAACCTTCACCTTATCCAGAGCGTCTTCGACACGCGCCTCTAGATACTGAACATTTTCTAAACCGGCCTGGCTCGCATGCGCTTTAGCCAACGCAATATTGTCTTGCATCGCGTCTATACCCAGCACGGTTGCTTGTGGTAATAACCGCGCTATTTCATTAGTCCACTCACCACGACCACAATACAAATCATGCACGACCCCACAATCACTGCCCCGCACTGCTTCAAGCACCAGCTCGGTAAGGGCTTCACCCATCTGTGTATTGACCTGCCGGAATCCCAGTTCTGTTGAATTTTTGGTATTGATTGGCACTACCGTTACCTGCCCTTCAGTAACACTGATCTCACTTTTACCCGATGGTGAATCTTCAAACCCCTGGGTCAGACGATCATTAATTAAGGTGTCTGCAATGACGCATTTATCAATGGCGATCAGCTGGTTACTGCCCTTTCGCATAAAATGAAAGGCGCCACCGCGAAGCTGGCCTTGCACTCTGTTTCTATAATGTGTTTGCTTTGGTGACGTGATAATTTCTTGAATATCAACATCCACCAGCCCACCAATCCGAAGCAGTGTTTCACCCAGCTGTTCAGCTTTTACCTTAAGCTGCATTTCATAAGGTATATGCTGCCAGTCGCAACCACCGCATTGGCCAAAATATTCACATGAAGGGGCTATGCGATCGGGACTGGGGGTGACTACCTCTAATAGCTCGGCTATCAAAAAAGCCCCTTTATCCTGAAGCACTTTTATACGAACCTCATCCCCGGGCATGCTATACGGCACAAAAACCACTTGCTGATCAACATGACCTAGGCCATCACCCGCATTGGTAAGAGACGTTATTTCAAGAGTGAGTTCACGCCCTTTTAGCTTTCCAGAGGCCTGATGCTTGGTCTTTTTAATTCTATTAATGTTCATTTAATGTGGATTCAAGGCAAGCAGGCTATGGACTTTCCATTATAACGAACTATGGCCCACTATGCTCTATCCCGAGGCGCAGACGATTACTACCGCGCTAACTAGCGATACACGTCTTTGCAGAAACCATCTAAAACGTTGAGCTACGGTTCCTTTAAAAGACTATAAATTTCAACGCCAGCTATGCACGCGCCCAAACCAAATAGAATAGAACCAGATACAAGCTCTTGAATCCGCTGAGCCCGCTGATGCTGTAAAAGCCAGTTCGACACTTTGCTACTGAATACAGCTACAAGCACATCGCAAGGCACAGCTGATACCGTTACGATGAGACCCAGTATGAGTCATTGTAGCCACACTGGGCTGGTGTCCCTAAACCCAAATCATGTTTCCTTGCAACGAACAATTTGCGTACGCTCGCAATAAATTCTTGCGCCTGCGGCACTTTTGAAACACCCCGCTTTCAATAAACAATCGTGTGATTCGTTCGTTTCTGATCTGCGATCCAGTTTTATTTCATAAAATTTTTTCCAAATAGATGATTTTCTTGCAACTCACGATTTTAACTGGGGGTATATAGGTAAATGTTACTCATTGGCGCGTAGGCGCTGATCCGCTTAACTGGCATCCGTGACAATGTCAATATCGTCAAGCGCTATCGGCCAAAAGGAACCGCTTGGTGTGGTCACCAATCCCGAGGCGGTGTATTCACTTTCATGCACCACCCCATAGAACAATTGTCCAATTGAACTGATCAGGTTTCGCGATGCTGCGTCCATGCATAGGCGAGTGGCCCAAGCGCCAGCAGAAATGCGGCCAGGCTAAATTGTAGATGGGTGATACCAAGGGTATCGTTACCCGGCGCGGCAAACAGCAAGCCGGCAGTGAAAAGCACTAACCTAACCAGGAAACCAACAATGCCTTTCCCCAACCCACCGACGTAGCTAACGTGACCTTGCAGAGCACCAGAGATAAGGGTAATGCCTATCAATGCAGTAGTCAGTGTTATCGCGATTTCACTGGCTGGCCCCTCACCAATCAGCGCGGGGTTCAATACAAAGAAAAAAGGTGCCAGGTAAATAACCCCACCAAGGCGCATTGCTTCCAGACCGGTTCGAAACGGAGTTGACCCTGCCATGGTGGCAGCAGCAAAAGCGCCAAGTGCAACCGGCGGTGTAATATAGCTCACCATACCCCAGTACAAAATAAACAGGTGTACCGCGGTCCTATTAAGCCCCGCTTGCTCCAGTGCCGGGGCGAGCACCACGGCCAGAAATATATAGCAGGCGGTGACTGTCATCCCCATGCCAAACACAAACGCCGTAAGAGCGCCCATTAGCAATAAAACAATCACATTATCACCGGCCATAAAGACCAGGTCATTGACCAGCGTCCCCGCCAAACCGGTTGCAGAAAACGCCCCAACAATCAAACCAACACCCAACAACACAGCAGTGAGTTCTGAAAGAGATCGCCCGACACTGAAAATTAACTCAGCGCCACTATTCATTGAAAACCGGTGCCGCTTCAAAAACTGATTGATTACCAGCAGCAGCGCCGTTGCATAGAAAGGCGCAAGCGTGTCCTGTCGCAACGCTACCATCATATAAATAAGCAGACCGAAGACGAACAGATATAACCAGCCATCCTTTATTGCCTTGCGAAGTGAAGGCAGGTCAGCCTTTGGCATGCCTTTTAAGCCACGTTTAGCTGCATAGGCGTCAATCTGGGTGAATAGGCCAAAGTAGTAAAGTATTGAAGGTATGGTTGCCGCCAACGCAATCTCTATATACGGCCTTTCAAGAAAGGAAGCCATAACAAAGGCAGTAGCCCCCATAATAGGCGGCATTAACACACCACCCGTCGAGGCGCATGCCTCTGTGGCAGCAGCGTAACGGGGCTGGAACCCGGACTTTTTCATTGCCGGAATCGACACCGCCCCGGTGGTCAGAACATTAGATATAACCGAGCCCGACATTGACCCCATGAATCCGGACGCGAATATCGCTACCTTTGCCGCCCCTCCTCTGAACCTGCCAACTAACGCTAGCGCAAGATCGTTAAAGAATTGCCCTCCCCCTGTTCGCTGCAGAACTGCACCAAAGAGAATAAACCCAATCACTAGCGTGCCGAACGCGCGCATTGGAATGCCGAATGAGCTTTCAGCAGAGATAATATGGTAAGGCACGGTATCCCAAAACGGCTGGGCAAAACCGTTCAACGGGTTGGGTACTTTATCGGCAAAGGTCGGGTAGAACGAAAACAATAGAACAATAATAAACAGCGCGATACCGCCTGCACGACGGGTCCCTTCAAGAATAAGCACAAATATTAGCAGTGAAAACCATCTGGCTAGTTCAGGCGCAGCATACTCCCAACCTGAATCAAGACTCTGCTCAGCGGTAATCGTAAAGTACAACATACCCAGCAAGGAGGCCGCCGCCAGAAACCAATCATACCAAGGGGGAATGGTGGGCGATTGCGGACGCAGACGAAAACACAGGAAAACCTGTGCCAGAAATAACCCAGCCAACAAGTAAAGATACTGCCCCTGCAACAGGGTGATAGCGTATTTACCAAGATGAAATAGCTGGTAGATCGCAAGCGAAATACCCGATAGCGTCAGCACGATAACTGCAGTTCTAGCCGCCGGCCCAATTTCACTGCGAGCAAGTGTTGGCTTTTTTACGATACCAGCTTCGTCTTCTGGCTGTGCTTCGGCAATGGGCTGGGTCACGTTGATCCTTACCGGTGGAATGGCAGACTGGATAGGAGGCTGCCCGAGAACAAGGGTCGTTGCGAGGGCGTGAGATTTTTGAGCGGGGCGCGTAGCTTCAGATATTTCGATCGATAGAGGCGAATAGTCATTCTTCTTTAACGATATTGATCGTAATAGCTGGCCAAAAGACCGCGCCCGCAGTAGATTCTAGTTCTGGGACAGCCTCCTAGCCGATGGTTATCAAAGATATGGTGCAGATCTTTTTGCATCACCACAATATCAATATAACTGAGACATTGCGGGTAACAAAATGTTTACCCGCACTAATTCAGGTTTCGGTTGCACCATTTACCAGCAGTTAGAAAACGACATTAAAACCACCCGCTGTTAGCGACTCACGCCGTTTTGCATCCCATGCATCAGCCCAGTTTTCAGGCTTGGTTTCCTTCAGTTCTGCCCACGCAGCCTGCAAGGTTTCCTGTCTCTTAACCAAATTGTCGTTGTGAGCTTGCGCCTCGTCTGTCCACCCGCCGCTTTCCTTAAAGAAGCGTATCGCACCTTCATGATACGGCGCGACCCACTGGAAGTTTTGCTTGTCTTTAGACCAACCGCTAATCCCTGGCGCTTTGCCGTCGTACTCTGGAAAAAGTTCAACCATCGCCTTGGTCATGTTGTAAACAAGATCTTCATCTTGTGAAGCCATTGCTGTTAATACTGGGTACGCGTAACCTGCTGTTGAAACTGGCGGGCCTCCGTCAATGCCTGCGCCGACTTTCGCGCTGACTATTGCGAAGAAAGGTGCGACCCCTTGCATTCGGGCAAGTGCCTCTTTGTCATCGGGGTCTAGTGTTGGCCACACCAAGCCACGAGGGTTAGATTCCTGCGCGTAGGCCATACCAGAGTTCGTGGAAGCGAAGACCGCGTCAACTTCGTCATTGCCCATGCCTTTCCACGAGTCGCCAAAACCACCAAAATCAACACGAGTGACGTCGTCCCAGGTTAAACCACCGTGCGCCAGATAGGCTTGATTATTAACGTTGAGAGCAGGAGCGCCCTTGACCCACGCAACACGTTGACCTTTCAAATCAGCGTAGGTAAATCCCTCGCAATCCGGTTTACCAACCTTCTCACAAACGTCGCGTGCAACACCAAGGGCTAGGCCCACCGACCCGCCATTGTTGGCCAGCAATACTCGTACTGATTGTGGCCCCCAGTTTTCAGCCCCAAACTGAAACACACCTTCCTGAGCCATGAATGAACCACCCACCCCGGTAGCAGAAAACTGCACTTTGCCCTGGCGCAGAGGTTCGGTTCGGGCCACGTCGTTTTTTCCGGGCAGCACACGAAGGTTTATCCCCAAGGTGTTTTTCAACGCAGCGCCTATTGCAACAGACTGGTTATAGCCTGCTGATCCGGTGCCGTAGGCTGTCCAGGCAAGTTGAGAAGGTAGTGCAATATCTGCAGCTGAAACGGTTCCTACAGCGGCTAACAGTGCCGATGTTAACGCAGCTACCCCGACCTTTGACCGGCCCAGTGACTTTGGTGCAAGTTGATTCATCAGGTATTCCTCCGCGACGAGCGATGTATCGCCACTACAGATAGTTGCTCAAGTGAGTGCATGCTGTCAACCAACAAAACATACGATCCCAGCTTAAGCACAACTCACATTAAGATACCCAATCAATGGCTAACCCGATTAGCAACGAACGCAGAGCAATAAGCTCAACGAATAATCAAGAGGTCATATAAAGGTAGAAATACCATAACGGCGTGGGTTTTTATATTTCTCCCCACTGCAACATGTGGAGAGCTATTGTTACTCCGTCTGAGCGCTTCTCAATAAACATAAGATCACCTCCAACCTCCCACTTCTTTCCAACCACTAATGCATCGGTGTTGTCGGACGCGTTAGTTGACGGAGGCGCTATAAATATCTTATCAAGCGTTACTCGCTTTCCTTCGAGCACCACGCAGCGCGGCACTGTCAGTTCTGCTACCCACCCGATGTATTCACCACCAAAGAGCACCTGCGTAGAATTACCCAGTGCGTCAACAGACTCAAACTTTAAGGTTGTATCATTGTATAATAATTCACACTCGGCATTGGCGCACCCACTCAGCGCTACCGTAGCAAAAAAGAGATACGGTAAGTAATTGCCACTATTTTCCATTGTCTATTACACGCCTTCTTGCAAGCTGCTACGTTTGCGCAGCTTCTGTTTTTTGATAATTTGCAAATAGTGAAACCCGAAAAACTTCTACAAAAACTATAGACGGCCACTTTAACTGTAACACTGCTTGACGATAAGCACGAAAGATTGAAGGCCTTAGACTCTCATAAGAACCTATGAATTAATAAGCCGATGGCGTCCCCCTTCAACCCAAGCTTTTGATGAATTTGAATGTATAATTCGCCTAAGGACACATTTACTCGCAGCCGATTGAATAATGGATTTTCTAACCTTCAAAGAGAATTAACATGTATATATTTAGCCTAACGCTCACTTCAGTCGCAATTTATGCAACGGCTAAATTGCCATACAACGCAAGCTTGCGAACATGGCAATTTTGAAACAGCGTATATTCGAGCTGCAAGCGTTTACTATGTTGCACCGTGGTCTATTAATAGCTTTCGAACGCTCACATACTCTTTTAGCCGTTCAAAGTCTTTGTCTTCAGGTTCAGAAATTCTTTTAAGATCCAAGTTGTCGTTCACATCTGCCAACTTTACATTACGAACAATTGGGTCTAGCGCTGCTCGTGACGCAGCCTGAATTCGGCTCTCTCCCGGCTTTTTAGTTAAAGCATCAATTGCCGCAACTACATCAGCGGGAAACCCCTCAGCCTTTAGATTCTCTAGCGTAAGCGTTCATTCAAAGACGTTATTTCCAATGGCGAATTATCCATTTAAAGTGAGCTCACCTACCACGAAGGAGATGAGCCATGAGAACCCACACCCGCCGCAGTGCTGATCAATGGCAAGCCTTGATCAAAGAGCAGCAAGAAAGCCTGCTATCGGCACCAAAGTTCTGTGATCAGAACAATGTGGGGTACGCCAGTTTTTGTCAATGGCGTAAGCGACTAAGCGATATCCCGACAACTAATTCAATCCAGCAATCGCCCACCTTTCTAGCAGTCGAACCAGCCGACAATCAATCGGATAAACCACACTGGGTTGTAGAACTTCAGCTCAGCACAGATATTGTGCTTCGCGTCGGAAAACTGTAACACCATGTTCTTCGCTGAAGGCAACATCCGTATTTGGCTGTGCGCCACCCCCACGGACATGCGTAAAAGCTATAACGGCCTGAGCGCGCTTGTGAAAAATCATCTCAATGACAATCCACTTAATGGAAGCCTGTACGTTTTTATCAATCGCAAATGTAACCAGATGAAAATTCTCTTCTTTGATCGCAACGGTTACTCAATCTGGAGCAAGCGTCTTGAACAAGGCCAGTTTGTTGTTCGTCATCAAGATGAAAAGAAAATCACTCTGAGCTATGCACAACTTCAGTGTCTGCTCGATGGTATCGAGTGGCGTGATGCACGACAATACAAACGTTTTTCACTGGCAGTTGAGCAAAGTGTACGTTTATAATGGCTACCATGACAGCGTCCACTAACAACACAACGGGGAATGCGCCAAGCGCAAACACGTCAAGCGTTGACACCGAGTTGGCGGTCCTTCATCAGGAAGTTGCAGAGCTGAAACATCAGCTTGCGTGGTATAAGAAACAGTTGTTTGGTTCTAAGTCTGAGAAACAAGTAGAAGAAAACCCGGATCAATTGAGATTGTTCGGCAACAAGCAGACTCCAGTACCACAGGATCAGCCAAAACAGAAAATTACCTATGAACGCGGCAAGTTCAAAAAGAACCGTGGTGATGATTGTGTCAGTGAGGAAGGCTTGCGCTTTGATCCCTCAGTGCCGGTAAAGACGATTGTACTGCCTGTGCTTGGCGCACAAGGGCTCAGCGAAGATGAGTATGACATCATCGGCACCAAGGTCTTTCATAAACTGGCGCAACGTCCGGCAAGCTATGTAGTACTTCGCTACGAGCAGCCGGTGATCAAAATCAAGTCCACGCTTAAAATAGAAAACGCAATCACACCGATGGCGGTGTTTGATCGTAGCGTGGCGGATGTGAGCTTTTTGGCTGCAATGCTGGTCGATAAATTTGTCTACCACCTGCCGCTGTACCGGCAACACCAGAGGCTGTGTGGTGGGGGTATTACCTTAAGTCGTGCCACCTTAACGAACCTGGTTCGTCGCTCCATTGAGTTGCTTGAGCCAATAGCCGATGCGCAGTTAGACAATGCCCTGCTTAGTCGGGTATTGGCGATGGATGAAACGCCAATCAAGGTGGGTCCGAGTAAGACCAAAAAAGGCAGAATGCATCAAGGGTACTATTGGCCTGTGTACGGTGATCAGGATGAGGTGTGCTTCATTTACACAGATAGCCGTGCTCATCGTCATGTCGGTAACATACTCAGTGGCAAATTCAGCGGCACGATGATCAGTGATGGCTACTCAGCCTATGCCAGCTATGCACAGCAAAATGATGCAGTCACAAGTGCCCAGTGTTGGACGCATACACGGCGTTATTTTATCGATGCACAGGACAGCGAGCCCGAGGCGGTAGTTCAGGCGCTGGAGTTAATCGGTGCGTTATATCGCCATGAGGCGGTGATCAAAGAAAAGGAGCTCACCGTTGACGCAGCGCTTCAATACCGCATCACACACAGTAAACCTGTGGTTGAGTATATCTACGCATGGGTCAGAGCACAGCGGCAGCGAGAGGACTTATTGCCAAAAGATCCATTCTCCAAAGCGCTGGTGTATCTGTCGAACCGGGAGGTGGAGTTGAGTGTGTTTCTGACGGACGCTGATGTGCCGATAGACACGAATCATCTGGAAAGATTGATACGGCCTATTCCGATGGGCAGACGTAATTGGCTATTCTGTTGGACGGAGCTTGGTGCAAAGCATGTAGGAATTATCCAGAGCCTAATCAGCACCTGCAAACTGCATGGCATCAATCCGCACACGTATTTGGTGGATGTGCTGCAACGTGTTCAGATTCATCCCAATAGTGAAATCGCACAACTCACGCCCCGGCTTTGGAAACAGCATTTTGCTGATGATCCACTTAGATCAGATCTTGAGATCGATACAAGATACGTCGTTTAATGAACGCTTACTTGTACCGGAAGAAGTGATTGGAGAATTCGAAGGGAGAGTGGAATAACCAAGTACGAGCTAGTATGTACACTCTTGCCTAACGCTTTCATCACCCGTAATTTATGCGACGGCGCAATTGTGGTAAAATGGAGCGCAGCGACATCGCAATTTCGACACCGCGTAAATTATCGGCATGCAAAGGTTTTGTTAGGCATTTTTCATATGTGGCGCTTAACAAGTGACCCAATAACGGACAGTATGACAAGTAACAGGACACTATAAACAAAATACCAAAATCCATTACTTATAAACTGCTCAACCGACACTAGAGGTGTCCATCTGAAAATTAATATTCCTATAGCCACAAATATTGCACTCAAACCTAATCTAATTACCTTATAGCTGTTTAATTCAGTCTCGTTTCCTGAAAACGGAAAGCGCGTCTGGATTGCCTGTAACGTAAATACTACTAACGGGATTACTGAATATTTAAGCAAGCTCAATGAACCTACTTCATCCATACTTGCTTCGGAGGTTAGTATAAGTGATACGCACCCTAGCACCACCGCTATGTACCCTAGTATGCTCTCTTTATTACCGCTCAAGATATCCCCACTCTATGGTCATGTTTTTTAGGCCTAACGCCACGGATAGGCGCAATTTATAAGCTACTCGTTTTTCTGTAAAGTGGAGCGACAGCGACACCACAATTCAAATACCGCGTAAATTGTTGGACTACATGCTCTTGTTATGTGCAATCTGCATCGCTGTACCATAAACTTATCAGTTATCCACTGCACCGAGTATTGATAACGATATAATACACCATGCGGAACCGGAAAATACCAACCCAAATATTGCTAACCACATGTACTGAGTGTCTATATTTTTGTAGGCATACCAAGAAACCACAAGACTAGAAAAGCAGAACGCAAACACCATGACTCCGAATATGAGTACGTTATTCGATATATCACTAGCACCTGCCAATTGAACCTGAGCTAGCACGAATACTGGAACTAGCGAGAAGATAAGCAGTACGATTAGGAATATTCTTTTATTCTTATCCAGAATCTGCGCTGATAATATCTTATTCAAAATACCGCCCCGCACCTATGTATGTTTGGTTTATACACATAACACCAACTTCAGCGGCGGTGTATGCGGTGACAAAATTGCCATACGATGGTGCGTAGCCCCATGGCAATTTCGACACCAGGTACACCGTCCGACTGCAAGCTTATGTTATGCACTGTTGGTTCTTGAATCTTCGTATAGCCATACCATACGATCCAAGAACCACATTTTAGCCAAATAGACGAATGTTGTACCATGTATTGTGAGATAAACATTTAAACTCCAGACGCCATAAACGAGTATGGCTCCTCCGATAGTTTGAAGTACATTTAATATTACTATTATGTTTTTATGACCGCGCGGGATTGGAACCTCATTTCTGCTCATAAATACACGCTCACCAAGCACTGCCTTAGCTCCCCAGCTATTAAAATTATCCGGCTTTCCAAACAAAGTGGGATTTATCCAAACCCAAAATATGAGAATAGATAAAGGAATGACACAGTACCACCCAATCCATACTCGTGACCAAATACTAAGAATTATGAAAGGAAGTGTTGCAAACCTAGTCCATATTGACCAAGGGTTTGCATGACGGAGCCAACTCTCATCATCTGGTAGAAATACTTTAGATATTCTTTTATCTAACATCCATGATGTATCCTATTTTTGCATAACGTCGCAAGCAGCCGCAGTGTATGCGATGCGCCAGTTGCGATAAAGTTGAGCGACAGCGAGACCGCAATTTTCGCAGCGGGTACGCTGTCGGACTGCTTTGCCTTGTTATGCTCACCTTAGTCCACTACAATCAATGTTATAACATAAGTTATAACAGGTAAAACCATGCTAAAAGTAAAGATTACACCGGTAGGCAATTCTATGGGTATTTTGCTGCCAAAAGAAGCACTTACAAAGCTAAATGTAGAAAAAGGAGATACACTATACCTTGTGGAAGGGCCTGACGGATATACCATAACTCCCTACGAGCAGGATTTTGAAGAGCAGATGGGCGCCGCAGATTCAGTTATGAAAAGGTACAGAAATACCCTGCGAAAGCTTGCGCAATGAGCCAGCCCAGATGGCTACTGGAACAAACTATTATTGCTGTTCAATCAATTCTTTTGAAAGAGCATGGTGGTGCCGCAGGTATACTTGATGAAGACATGCTTGCCTCTGCTTTAAACCGCCCTATAGACAAGTACCACTATAATAAAAGCTGCACGTTATTTGAGCTTGCAGCAGCTTATAGTTTTGGCTTAGCCAAAAATCACGCCTTTGTCGATGGAAACAAACGAATTGCCTTTGTGGCCGGAACTATCTTCCTTGAATTGAATGGCTATGAATTCAAAGCTTCGGAACCAGACGCCACAATAATGTTTGAGAGCCTTGCAGCTAGTAAAGTCACAGAAGAAGAACTTGCTAGTTGGTTTGAACGCAACTCGTCTTCAGCATAACGCCGGCGTCAGACGCAGTGCATGTGGGGGCGGAATGCATGATAAAATGTGAGGAACGAACATTCATGCAAGTCGACACCGCGTGCGCTGTAGTATGCACGCACTTGTTATGCGCACCATGAATACTTATTGCTCCGTACCTCGAATACACCCCAAAGTGGATTGCTTTGTTAGGCTTGTTTGACAGATTCAATTCTACTGTACCTGCTCTTTCCATACTGGTTTTCCGTTAATATCAGCTTCCAAATCACACACGGGTAGATCAGGGAATTTAAATATTTCTTTACCGGGTATTTCACGGACTACAAGCTTAGCGTATGCGTCTTTCGTTTCAGGCATATTATCTTTGAGCCCTTCAAATGAAGCTGGTATTTCAGACATATGCTTAGATAGAAGAGTAAGTCTATGCCACCCAATACCAACATAAGCTTTTCCCTCTTGAATCCAACATGACGGCAATTGAAAATAACCTTTATGAATCCAGTTCTCATGATATTTATCTTGAAGTGGGCGCCCTAAGTTTTGACGACATGCCAAGTTGGCTTGTTCAAATATTGAATCAATTTCTGAGGATCTTATTAATACTACGCTGTACTCACAATAACCCCTTAAATACAATTCTATCCCCTTAACGTACAGTTATATTTTTGCCTAACGCCGCATTCACTCGCAAAGTGCGCGGTGTTCAAATTGCCATAAAATGGAGCGCAGCGGAATGGCAATATGGACACCGCGTGCTTTGTCGAGTGGAATGCTTTGTTGAACGGAGCCGCTACGCGGCAGAAGTGCAAAATCATAACTAAATTCCCTTCGTACCAATTCGAGTACGACAGCTGGAAATTAGCATGCACCACTCGCAACAAAAGAAGTTCGACTCTCTTTACAAACAACATCTTAACGCACTTCGACGTCAAGGCACATCCGAGTCCACCATTGATGTCTACTCTCGCGCCGTTCGACGCATCAGCCTTTTCTTCAACTGCTGTCCTGACCGTCTCGGCGTCGATCAGCTTAAACAATACTTCGACTCTCTTATTCTTACCCACTCCTGGGCCACTGTAAAAACTGATCGATGCGGCCGTCAGTTTTTCTACGAACACGTACTTGAACGTCAGTGGGACTGGATCAACATCGTCAAGCCTCCCGTGCAGAAAAAACTTCCCGATATCCTTTCTCACGATGAGATTTCTCGCATGATCAATGCCACTCGCGTGGCCCGATTCCAAGTCTTCCTAATCACCGTCTACAGCATGGGACTTCGGCTATCTGAAGCGCTTAACCTCACTATCTCTGACATTGACTCTGAAAACAAACGCGTCCACGTACATCTCGGCAAAGGGGGCAAAGATCGCTTTGTTGTTCTTCCTGAACGCACTCTTTCCGATCTTCGATGGTACTGGGTCACTCATCGCAACCCCACCTTTATCTTCCCTGCCGGCGCTAACTCACCCCTACGTCAACAAGCTAAACGCCCCATGGGCGGACAAGCATTTCACCGCGCCATCAAAGCCATTGCTAAGTCCTGCAACATCAACAAAAACGTTTCCACACATACTCTTCGTCATTGTTACGCAACACATCTGCTGGCCGAAGGCCTCAATCTTCATGCTATTCAAAAACTACTTGGCCATGAGTCTCCACTCACCACCGCTTTATACACTCAGTTGACCGAGTCGGCTTAGCAAAACAACGTCGCCATTATCAATACTATGCTTGAACAGCTGAACTATAAAATCGATGGCGAGGTCGAATCATGAATCTCGCTAACATCATTGAACGCTACCAACAATCTTACGAAAAACGCTACGCAAGCTCGATTACCTTCGCACAACGCCACGCGATGAATGCCATTTTACAATGTCGTTCTGGACGCTACGGCCAGATGGAACTTGAATGTACTAAGTGTGACTATCACTGCACTCAAAACAACTCCTGCGGTCACCGCTTCTGTCATCGATGCCAACATCACGATACCAGTCAGTGGCTTGAGAGACAGTCCGCTAAGCTGCTTCCGGTCAACTATTTTCTCATCACCTTTACTCTTCCGGCTCAGTTGCGTTCTACCACCTACAACCACCAAAAGGCCATCTACCCGATACTCTTTCAGTGTGCTGTCAGCACGCTAAAGGATTTTATGGCTAATGACAAAAAGCTACAGGCGGAAGCGGGCATGATCGCAGTCTTGCACACACATTCTCGACAACTTAATTTCCACCCCCACGTCCATGTTGTGATTCCCGCTGGAGGTATTAACTCTAAACAGAAATGTTGGATCGAAAGCACCAAACAGTATCTGTTCCATCAACGCAATCTCGCTACCGTCTTTCGCGCGCGGGTCCTGGACGCTATTGCAGCCGCTGGCATCAGTCTGCCACCGAAAATACCAAACCAATGGGTCGCCGATTGTCAGCAGGCAGGCCACGGTGCTCCGGCGTTGAAATACCTTTCTCGCTATCTGTACCGTGGTGTGATCAATGAGAGAAACATCATTGAGGATACCGGCACTCACGTGACCTTCCGCTATCGCTTCAGTACCACTAAAACATGGAAAAAACGCACACTTACCGGGCCGGTTTTCCTATGTCTGCTGTTTCGTCATGTCTTACCCAAAGGCTTACGAAGAGTTCGGGACTACGGCGTTCTCCACGGCAATGCCTAACTTAAGTTAAAGCGTATACAGCTGCTGCTGAAAGTACATCTGCTACCAACTGAAACCAAACAACGACCACCCTTTCTGTGTCTGCGCTGTAAGAGCCCGATGATCATTACCGCCTTTATAAGCCCTTGCTTCAGCTCTGGCTAATTCATTACTGGCTCATCGAACTCCATTCACTACACGGAGCACTTGTACTTATGATTGAATTTTAAAAATCGCCGCTGCAGGCGAAACTTTCGCTCGCCTGCTTTTTTCTGATCCAATGCTGAAGCACCTTTAAGGCTGTTGCTTGGATCTATTTATCCCCTATATATTAGTACTTCCAACCATTGGTCCAAACGGGCTCGTTCAACTACCGGATAAGTCGCGGCTGCGCGCGACTTATCCTTGTTTGTTAGGGCTGAGACATTGACAAGAAACCATATTGCAACCATAATGGAACCATCGCTTATTGGACAACACCAAAATGCCTTCTTTGACAATAAAAAATATACCAGACGATCTGTACGAACAGCTTAAACAGGCCGCAAACTCACACCACAGAAGCATAAACAGCGAGCTAATTAATTGCCTAGAAAAAGCGCTGCTGCCGACAAGAATAACACCAGAAGAACGTCTTGATGCAGCACGCGCCCTACGGAACCAAGTAAATGCGACTTCGATTAACACCGACGAACTGGATGACGCCAAACGAGCAGGCCGAGCGTGATAGTTGCAGACAGCAATACGATTGCATATTTATATCTACCAACCAAGTACACCAAGAATGTAGAAAAATTGCTGAAGTTAGAGCCAGAATGGGCAGCCCCTACCCTATGGCGGAGTGAGTTACGAAATATACTTGCTCTGTATATGAGGCAGAAGATTGTGGACTTTGAAACCGCTTGCAAGATTCAAACGGAGGCCGAAAGCCTAGTGGGCAAGAATGAGTACAACGTTGATTCCTTGTCAGTTCTTACTCTAACTCAGTACTCTGGTTGTAGCGCTTACGATTGTGAGTTCATCGCTTTAGCAAAAGCGCTCAATCTGAAACTTATTACAGAAGATAAAAAGCTACGAAGATCGTTTCCTGAAATAGCCATGAACACTAAAAAGTATATGGATTCATTGCCCTAACGCCGCGCTTAGCCGCAGTGTATGCTCTGCGAAAATTGCCATAAAATGGCGCGCAGCGGTATGGCAATTTTCGCAGCGCGTACGCTGTCGGACTACAGCGCCTTGATATGATATTTTTTCTGTTTACAGCCATGAGCTTTCAGACTAACGTTTCATTTTCCTTTCATTTTCCAATGCAATCTCATATCGATTAGAAAGCCAATTCCACTTTGCGTGGTGCCCCATCCTGTCTGAGCTATTAACTCCCAATTCTATTTGTTTTGATACCTCGTCTAGATAGTTCTTTCGAGTACTATCTCGACTCATATATGCGTAGTTAAATCCATCTTTAGGTAAGCGAGAGTCAAATGAAAAACAGTCTAAGAATGGTAAACCATCATGATCGTAGACTATTGCATCACGCACCTTCAGTTGGTACGGACTTATGTTTTCTTCAGATTCCGCCTCAATAATAGAATTTAGTAACGCGACAATCTCATACGAGAGTAGTATTCTCGGATAAACAGCCGCCTTTAACTCGAGATCATAGGCATCAATGAGCCCTTCGCCAAACAATACACCCCCAACATGATGAGTGTGCCCGAGAGATACTCCCCCACGCACACATATTCCATAGTAAAGAAGTTCTGCCTGCAATTCTCCACAAGAACGCTGGACTGAGTAAACGTCATTCGGCAATGAAGATATAGCAACTGAGTCCGAAAAAGTAGATGCCCGAATCGAACTGTACTCTGAGCCTTCTGTTTTTTCACTCCCTATCCGATTAAGCGCATTTACAATATTATTTAGAGTACTTTTATCTTTAAGGGTCTTAACTAACGATCGAAACCCGAGTATGTCCAAGAACGCAACAACACGCCTTTCATAACTAGCATTAATTGCTGTCGCTCCGACAATCTTATTTTCTAGCTTTATAGCCATACAATAATTGTAGTTCTCGATAACATTCTTGAAATCATGACGCCTTGCTCAGCGGAACGAGCGTAGCGAGTTTCCGATGCAGCAATTTGTTAGGTATTTAAGTGTGGCATAGCTATTACGACATTTCCTTTTTTGCGGGCAGTGTCTACATAACTATGAGCCTCAGCAGTTTGTTCTAAAGTATATGTTCTATCAATAACAGCCTTAAATTTTCTTTCCTCAACAAGTTTCCTAAGAAAGTTGAGAGACTTTTTTCTTTCATCTGCAACACCGCAAATAATTTCACTTTGGATGATTGAATATAAAATAGTTGATAACTTAGCACTGATTAAAATTAACTTCCCTTCTTTAGTTAAGATGTTTCTGGATTGACTTAAAGAAAAATTACCAACTGTGTCTAGAATCACATCATATTTTTGATTGCTTTGGCTCACATCCACTTCTGTGTAATCTACTGTATTGTTAACACCGAGAGATTTAATTAGTTCAATGTTAGACGCACTACAAATACCCGTAACATCAGCACCAAAATATTTCGCTATTTGTATTGATGCAGTCCCTACTGCACCGGATGCACCATTAATAAGGACTCTTTGGCCATTTTTTATTTGTATTTTATCTCTTAGAAAATGTATTGCTGTCATGCCACCGAAGATGACAGCAGTAGCTTCCTCATAGGTAGTATTTTCAGGTTTTTTCACTAATACAGATTTTTCCGATAAACAGACATACTCTGCATTAGCACCTAACTTCATTCCTGTGGTTCCAAATACCATATCGCCTTTATTAAAAAGCGTTACATCTTTTCCAATTGATTCTATTTTTCCCGATAAGTCCATTCCAAAAGTCTGTTTTCTTGGCTTAGTTAAACCAAATGCAAGACGAGTTAGCAATGAAAATCCTGTAGGGACATTCATTGCTCTTAGCCGAGTATCACCTGCAGTTACAGTAGAAGCATAGATCTTAATTAACACTTCATTACTTTTTGGTAGGGGCCTTTTAAATTCCTTAAATTTAAGAACTTCAGGGCTACCATAATTTGTCCATTCTATTGCTTTCATAAAACCTTTTCAGCCATGGTTTATTTTATTTTTATTGTATCAAAGACACCTAACGCCGCGCTTAGCCGCAGTGTATGCGGGGTTTGTCTTGTGGTAAAGTGGAGCGACAGCGACACCACAAGGCAAACACCGCGTACACTGTCGGACTACAGCGCCTTGTTATGTGCACCTTTTGCGTAGAAAGACTGGTTCTCTACACTAATTTTGGTACCAACTATGGCCACACCTAACCCCCTAGATTCTCTCCGTCGAGATGCCCTAGAACTGTCCGAGGGCGATAGAGCTACATTAGCACGAGACTTAGTTGCAAGCCTAGACGGCCCCGAAGACCCCGACGCTGCTAAAGCGTGGGATATAGAATTGTGCCGCCGAATCAATGAAATTGAAGCTGGCAGTGCAAATCTGCTTGATGCCGATGAAGTTCTTAACAACGTGAAAGAAAGACTGAAAAATATCTGATGCAAGTACGCATACTTGCTGAGGCAGCAGAAGAACTAGAACATGCCGCTGTATGGTACGAGCAAGAAAGCCCAGATTTAGGATTGCGGTTGGTCGAAGCATTTGAGAATGCTATTCAATTGCTCCGAGAGGAGTTACCACCACTGGTTTCTATGGGTGGTCAAGCCGGCGACCTAGGAGCCAAACGACTTTTACTACACAGATTTCCTTTTTCAGTTGTAGTGCTTGAGCGAGATGAACAATTTATAGTTGTTGCACTCGCACACTTTGCAAGACGACCTGGCTATTGGAAGGGGCGTAATCTGACATAACCAGGCTGTAGAAAAATTCGATTTTCGGCACTACTTTCCACCCACTTTAAAAATTCGTTTTTTCATCTCACC
>JAYJMJ010302140.1:0-25577 GCA_036873875.1 Laminaria ephemera | reverse complement strand
GGGGGGGTCGCCTTCAAGCAGAGCGAGAGAGAGGGGTACTCTTTGCACTTCTTGGTTGATGATTGACCGATGGTTGGTCGACGTGTTGGTTGATGTGCAGACAAGGAGACGCAGCGCGGGTTGGCTGTTAGTCGCGGAGGGTTTCGTCTTGGATCAGGCCGGAAGTGATTTTGTGGCGTGGAAAGGGGTAGGTAGTTTGTTTCTCGCCCTCCCCGCATGTTGAAAAATGCTTAAAACACGCTTTTTTTTTAAAGACATGCGTTACGGAAAACGTTTTGTTTTTTGGGGAAAAGTCTTCGGAAAAATTATTTCGCAAGATGTTATTTTCGGGTAAATGTTTTTTTGAGGGGAAACTCTGTTTGAAAAAAGTTTTTAGAAATCTTTTTTGAAAATGCTTTTTTGAAAATTATTTTTGGAAATGCACTTTGAAAATGCATTGGAAGTGGCATTTTATTTTTTTACTGGCTAGCAGTTTTGTTCCAGAATCATCGTGTGTCCGGCAGCGGGAAGGTGGTGATAGTGGTGGTAGTGGTATTGGGGGTGCAATTTTTTTCGATGGGGGAATTTTTGCGCGCTCGCTACTCCTTTCGTTTCTTCTCCCCTCTTGTCCTATCGCACGGTATGGGTATGGGTATCGTATTGATTTTATTTTCATGCGATGGCGTTGCTCGTTCTGAGCTTTGTTCCGTGACAGAACACACCCCGGTCATTGACGGTGGTGATGATTTTGGAGTTTCAAAACGTGGGTGCGTTGCTAAACGGGTTGATGGCGCCCTGGTGATAGTGATAGGTTAGGCCCTTTCACATGTAGGACAGATGACGATCTAGATCATCTAGATCCTACATCTGTCGTTATGGTATGTTGTGCAGGATCTGTGTAGAACAGATCCTGCAGGATGTGTGTATAACAGATCCAACATAGGAAACATGGGCTAGGTCACGCAGATCATACGGCTCCCACCAGGCAAGATTATATGCAGGCCATGCAGATCATGTAGACCAGGGATCTGTCTGCCCTTTTGAGAGACACAGATCAATAGGGATCTGATCTGTACGACGTGTGGACCCTTGTACAACTGCAAAACGTGTTCTATACTAGCTCCAAGTAGTTTATCCCCAGTAACAGGGGTGCAGAAGTGCTGAACACGTTAATGACCATTGATGGTGGTGCTGGTGGTGGAGATGATTTTTGAACCTCAAAAACATATTCCATTCGTACCGATTCCAGACATTTTTTATCTAAAAAATATTGGTGCAGTACACAAACGGGTTAATTTCGCTGCAGTGGTGGTGGTGGTGGTGATGATTTTAGTGGGGTAGTGGCAGCTATGGTATACACCTCTCACCTCTCTGAAGCGTGTGGGGAGGAGATAGAGGAGGTTACAAATGGCCGTTAGACCCCGGTTTGTCAGTTTCTGATTGCCCGATTGTGGCAATATACATATAATATGCGTGCATTTTATTAGAGCTCTTACGGTCGGTCTATCGTATCGTATATAATGACGAAGTTTGTTTTCGAGGGGGGGTGGGGGGGGGGGGAGGACAAAAAAAACAGCAAAAAACAAACTTTTGTTTTTCTTGTTTTTCGCTTTGTACTTTTTTGGAGGGGAAAAAAAAACTGGTTGGGTTGGTTTTTTGGTAGGTACGATATACGATACGATATGATCTGCTTTTTTGCGGGGTGGAGGGGGGAGGGGGGGTTGCAACGAGCTGGCTGTCTCATGGCGAGGATACGTTCGGCGAAGACCATTAGAAGAGAGGGGGAGGATTGATAATATATATGTGTGTACACACCATGGGGGGAGAGATACAGCAGTAGGTCTGACATAGACATGGGTGGAAGATGGACACAACAATTCACAATTCATGATGTGATGGTCCCGTCTGGTCGGGAGCGGGCGTCGTCGGAGTCAGAGGGGGGGGGTGGGGGGGCGGGGGGCGGCGGGATGAGGCGATGACCACTCGGGTGTTGGCGTTCATCCGTTCTCCTACTCCTTGTGTTGTCTCTCTGCAGCTCCATACTGGAAGGTTTGAGGGGGTTTCCATAAAGAAATCGGCGGATTATGGCCGACCTTAAATACCATTAATATATGCTCCGTCTTTGCTTGATGGAATGATTGATTGGTGGATTGATTGATCGATCGATCAATTGATCATTTTTTTTTATTGGCGGACTGATCGATTGGCGATTGGTTGACGGGTTGATAAGTTTTATTGATGGTCTCATTGATGATGGTCTCATTGATGATTGTCTCATTGATTGATGATCGATCCAGCCTACAAAAATACCACCGCTACGTACCTCTTATCCACGCGCATACAACACGTGCGCATACAACACAATCACCAAGCGCGCGCATGCATGCAACATACGCCCAACCCGGCGAGCAATTTTATTGGTTGGGCATACCGAAACTACTTCGTATTGTGTTATGCTAACGAGTACCCTGGTAATATTTTATACAACAATGGGATTTGCTCAAAAATTGTGAGGCAGTTCTTCTTCAGTTGAGGAACGCTGAGCACCAGTCAGAAATGTTTGCGTAAAAAACGCTTTACGGGTTCATAGCCCCACGGCCGAGCGCTGTCAGAGCTGTCTTCCTCTTCCTCCTCTTCTTCGCGACCGGCATGCGACGGTAGCGGGTGCACCCAAAGATTTTGAGGCTCCTTCCTCAACACTTGAGGGGGGGGCTCTATAGACGCGTGTGCTACGATGGCACTTTTGGGCTGAAGCGTGTTTTCGAATGACGGGGCTCCTTAACCCATAATCGCCGGAATTTCATTCTTTTTTTTTTTGCATATATGTTTCGTTGTATACCTAGTCCGTGGGATTGTCCATCGGGTAGAACTTTTTAGTTTTCTCCCAAATCAGTTCTTGGGTGAGGTATATAGAGGTCCTCAAGTGAGGAGCCTCAGAAAAAAAACGGTGTACCTTTACCGTAGCTTGTCTTTGTTGGACAGTTCATCACACTTGAGGAGCCCCGGCAGTCAGAAATATTTTGGCCAAAAAGAGGTACAGTACCCGTATCATAGCACGCCTTTTGGCCAAAAAGAGGTACAGTACCCCTATCGTAGTACGCCTCGTCAGAAACATTTTGACCAAAAAAAGGTACAGTACCCCTATCATAGCACGCCTTTTGGCCAAAAAGAGGTACAATACCCCTATCGTAGCACGACTCGTCAGAAACAGTTTGGCCAAAAAGAGGTGCAGTACCCCTATCATAGCACGCCTTTTGGCCAAAAAGAGGTACAGTACCCCTATCGTAGCACGCCTCGTCAGAAACAGTTTAGCCAAAAAGAGGTACAGTACTCCTATCATAGCACGCCTTTTGGCCAAAAATAGGTACAGTACCCCTATCATAGCACGCCTTTTGGCCTAAAAGAGGTACAACACCCCTATCGTAGCACGCCTCGTCAGAAACATTTTGGCCAAAAAGAGGTACAGTACCCCTATCATAGTACACCTTTTGGCCAAAAAGAGGTGCAACAGTACCCCTATCGTAGCACGCCTCGTCAGAAACATTTTGGCCAAAAAGAGGTACAGTACCCTATCATAGCTCGCCTTTTGGCCAAAAAGAGGTACAGTACCCCTATCGTAGCACGCCTCGCCAGAAACAGTTTGACCAAAAAGAGGTGCAGTACCCCTATCATAGCACGCCTTTTGGTCAAAAAGAGGTACAGTACTACCCCTATCGTAGCACCCCTCGTCAGAAACACTTTGGCCAATAAGAGGTTCAGTACCCCTGTCATAGCACGCCTTTTCACCAAAAAGAGGTACGGTACCCCTATCGGAGCACGCCTCGTCATAAACATTTTGGCCAAAAAGAGGTACAGTACCCCTATCATAGCACGCATTTTGGCCAAAAAGGAATACAGTACCCCTATCATAGCACGCGCCTTCGAGGCGCGCTACGATAGGGGTACTGTACCTCTTTTTGGCCACAATATTTGTGACTAGGCGTGCTACGATAGGGGTACTGTACCTCTTTTTGGCCAAAAGGCGTGCTATGATAGGGGTACTGTACCTCTTTTTGGCCAAAATGTTTCTGACGAGGCGTGCTACGATAGGGGTACTGTACTTCTTTTTGGCCAAAAGGCGTGCTATGATAGGGGTACTGTACCTCTTTTTGGCCAAAATGTTTCTGACTGCCGGGGCTCCTCAAGTGTGAAAACTCTCCAATTTTAGCACGCGTCTTCGAGGTGCGCTACGATAGAGGTATAGCACGTTGTTTTGGCTGAAACGGTTTCTGAATGGCGGGGCTCCTTAACCCAAAATCGTCGGAAGTTCATCTTTTTTCTGCAATATATGTTTCGTTGTATATACCTAGGCCATGGGATTTTTCATTGACGAGCAGTTCTAATTTTCTCCAAATCAGTTTTTGGGTGAGGTATGGAGCTAGTAGCTCCTCAAGTGAGCATCAGCCTAAGAAGAAAAAGTGGCGCACCTCTGCCACAACATGTGTGTTTTTTGAGAAAAAAATGAAAAGAAGGGCAACTGGACGACAACCAATCCCACGGCCTAGGTATATACATACCAGGTAACGAACAACGTGTTAGTTAATATTATTTTCGCCCTCCCACAAATTTAGCGTAGAATCTGATGTCGTTCCGATATAAATCGAATATCCTTCCGTAAAGCACTGTACCTGGTATGTAGTATACCAGGTATCTCCTATGCCGGTCCGCCAACCATTTATTATAAACGGTAACATTGTAAAAACACAGAAACAATCTCAGCTGGCGTCTATGCCACATACCTTTGCGAATGAATGCATTCGAGTTAAATTGACACGCGACACTTTATGAAAATACGTGATGGAAGTAAGTGTGGTGCATGAGCTTAAGCTTTATCTTTCCCCATCCGCCGGAGGACAAAAAGAAAAGAAAGAAAAAAAATGGTTTTCCAACGATATAGCTATAATAGGCTTCATTTTTTTTTCGGTTGAGGGGCCCCGTCCATCTGAGGTACTTGGCCGGAACGTGCTACCTTGCCACCGTAAGGGCAGCAGTTTTTGCCGAACATTTTTCTGACGAATTGCCACGGAGGCGTGCTAAGGCAGAGGGTATATATAGCACGTTTTGCCTGAGACGTTTTCTGAATGACGGGGGGCTCCTTAACCCAAAATCGTCGGAATTTCATGGGTTTTTTTTTTTTTTTAATTCAACATGTATGTTTCGTTGTATATACCCCCACAGGCCCTCGCGTTGTTCATTCGGGGAGCACTTTTAATCTTCTCCAAATAATCTGTTTTTTGGGTGAGGTATATTTAGAGCTTCTCAAAGTGTGAGGATGAGACCCTCAGAAGAACAAAATGGTGCACCTCTACCGTACTATTCGTAGCATGCGTCGTCTACAGTATTACGGGGGAACATAGTAATCTAGTAATGAGGAGTAATGAGGACCAAATATGGTTAGCAAAAACAGTGGAATATATAGGTTTTTGTGTATATCGTAGGTCCTCATTACTATGGTCCTCCGTAATAAGCAGGTCCCACGATGCCACATGCTACGGTACGGTAGGTAGAGGTGCACCCTTTTTTTTCTGAAGCTCCTCACCCTGAGGAGCTCTTATCCTCCTGCCCAAAACCGATTTGGGGGAAAAAATAAAGTGCTACCTGGTACCCGATGAACAATCAGATGACCTACGAGTACCTGGTATAGGTATGCACCGAAAATTTATTGCATAAAAAAAAAATGAAATTCCGACGATTTGGGGTTACGGAGCCCCGTCATTCAGAAACCGTCTCAGCCGAAAAGTGCTGCCTGTGTCGTAGCACGCGTCCGGTGCCACACTCACTCATATCCTTAGTAGTTCGTTTGAATTATTCCTCCTCAGGTCACGGAAAGGGAACGCGACGACGACGACGATGACGACGACGACAACTGATCGCTGTGCGCGAGACAAATAATCCTTTCGTATCATCCCCTTTTTTCCTTCCCTATAATACGCACATACTTACAAGGGTTTGAAAAGACTTAAGAAGGTACCCTGGTACGGGTAACCTCCAGCAGGTCCCTCTACTAAGCAGGTCCCACGATGCCACTCACTTTGTGTATTCTCAATAGTTCGTTGTATCCCAGGGCAATACCATAATAACAACAAGGGCATGTGAAAACCCTTTTTTATCTCGGTATCCAATATCTTGGTTCCTGGGTCCCAACCTTTGTCAGGCTCCCAGGCCGAGCAATACCATAACACAATAATACCGTTGGAATCCCTTTTTTTTTTTTTGTGGATGCGTGCTGCGATAGAGGTAGCATTTTTTTTGCCTGAAAACGTTTTCTGAATGACGGGGGCTCCTTAACCCCAAAATCGTCGGAAAGTCGTTCTTTTTTTTTTTGCAATAACTTTCTTTGTGTACCTAGGCCATGGGATTGTCCGTCGGGGTACGTAGCACTTTTTTATTGCCGGGGGTTAAAAAATTCACAACAGCTGTGAGATCTAGCAAAACAGTTTTTTGGGAGAGGTATAGAGCTCCTCAATGTGGGAAGCCTCAGAAAAAAAAGAGTGCGTGCACCTGTACCGTAACATGTGTCTGTGTTATTACGGAGGACCATCATAGTAATCAGGACCAATTACGGTGAGTAAAAAAAGTGGAATATGTAGGTTTTTGTGTACATCGTGGGTCCTGCTTACTATGGTCCTCTGTAAATAATACCTGGTAGTAATAGATTGAGCTATAAACTCGTTTGGGCTGTGGTCAGTGTTGCTTGCCGCGTTACTTTGCGCGGTGGCTTAAGTATTTTTTCTTTGGCTTTGAAGAGTTTTTTTTTTCCCTCTTTTCAACTTGCAACACCCCCCCCCGGGATTTCAAGCCAACAACCGCGTCGACGCGTGCTACGATAGATAGAGGTAGTACGTAGCACTTTTCGGCTTTTTTTTTTCGTTTCTGAATGACGGGGCTCCTTAACCCAAAATCGTCGGAATTTCGTTCTTTTTTTTTGCAATAATTTTCACTGTATACCTATTATAGGTAATCTGATTGCTCATCGGGTAGTACTCCAATTTTTCCCCAAATCGGTTTTGGGCAGGAGGATAGAGCACCTCAGGTGAGGAGCTTCAGAAAAAAGAGGGTGCGCCTCTACGAACTACCGTACGTAGCATGTGTCGCATCCCGAACGGGAACTTTGACCGCATCCCGAACGGGAACCTTGTACGTAATTATTGTTCTGTTTGCCGTCCGACAATGTGCAGCACCTTATGAGTCCAAAAAATTACGAAGCAACAGAAAATGCGGACTACTGCTTCGTACGATAAAAACGTAGATGATGTACGCCAACCAAAATAATTGACACTTGGTGACCTGGTACCAGGATACCTGGTATATTTTGGTACCGCAAGATACATACTACGTGATGCGTTGTCATTTCGTCATGTTGCATGCTATTTTCGTCAGTTTATCCCCTCGGTGTCCATATCATACCGTGTCGTTTGTTGTCATCGCACGAGTCAGCTCTATAGAACGAGTATGACAACATGCTGCAGACACGTGCGACGATACAAGTGCGCCAGTTTTTTTTCTGAGGCTCCTCACTTGAGGAGCTCTGAACCTCACCCAAAAAAAATGATATTGAGTAAACTGAAAGTTCAACCCGATGGACAAACCCAAGGCTTAGTAGGTATTAATAGAATAAATACACATACATACAAAAAAATTCCGATTGAAAAAAAAAAAGAACGACATTATTCCGGTGATTTTGGGTTAAGGAGCCCCCCCGTCATTCACAAACAAAAGAAGCCAAAAAGTGCCACCTCTATCGTTACGTATTAATAGCACGCGTCTGCAGTAGAGAGTGATACCTGGTACGACGTATTGCAATACGTACACAAATGAAATACACATGGTGTCTGATGTCTGGTATGTTGTTGAATGGAGAACTGCACTGACTGATGCATTTTACACAATATACACAGCGAGTTGTCGCTTGATGCTTCTGTCTTCGGAAGCGCATGGGGGGGAGGACTTGGTCGTTGTAGCTGGAGGGGGCAGGGCCAGGAGGACACAGAGGTACAACTAGTATTACTTTAGTTTTCGGGTCTTAGATATACCTGGTACATTTTTTTTTTTGCTCATCCCACCTATATTCTCTTCGCACTTCTTTCTCCTTCTCCCTCCCTAGTCGCAACTCAGATCCGGGGTCACTTGGCAGGCTCTTCTCCCCCCTCCCCACTACGGTACGCGCCTTCATTTTAATCGCGAGAAGAATTCAGCACTTTCTTCCCTCGTCGACTCGCGTCGAATTGTGCTTACCCTCGCTATGAAGCGCTCTCGGCAGTCGGTGTCTCAGAAATAAAAATCTCCATACCGAGATTCGAACCCATGACTCCAGCCTTAGTAGTCTTCGAGGGTAACCACTTGACCACCGGGGCGACCGGTTGCCGCCATGGTATTATCCTGTCGCTTTCTCTAGTCTGCATGGGTGTGTTCGGGAGGTGGTATAACGGTTTGGCTGACTCTATGGCATAGTTCAAGGTTTGATCTGTGTGCGACGAGAATGGACAGAATACATCATGGCTTGAGGGTAAGGGAATAAATAGATGTCTTGACGGTGAGGAAAATGTTTCCGCCGAGAAACGGTTTCTTGGGCGGAAAGGGGGGAAATATACTATTTCTTGGGAGAAAGGCATGGAAACGTCTGGCGGGAAATGCTTTCTTAGTGGGAAGGGAGGGTAACCCCACCTTGGCGCTATGTAAGTGTCCTCCAGCTCCTAGCCCCACTCCATTCGCAATGCTCCACCCTTTGCGGTGGTTTCACCTATCTTTTTTTTCGTGCGCAAAGTAAAAGCAATCTCCAGTGCCAAGCCTCCCCCGCCCTGGTCTAGCGAACAGCCTTTCTCGCGCGGGAAGGGTGTAACCAAGCCCCCGCCTAATCGTCCCTCTCGTCGGCGATCGGCCTCCATTCCCTCTCCACGCTGCCGAATACAGCGTGGAGATAGGGATGCCCCCTCTTCAGCAGATTCGTCCCCCTATGTGCGGTGGGTGCCCTGGTAGTGTGATGCCTCTGTCTTGTGGTTTCATTTGAACTGGTAGGCCAGGTCGGGGTGCCTGGTGGGAATAGGCGGCCCCCCGTGCCAGGTGGGTAGTCCAGGTATACCGCTACTGCTGCCGTCGGTAGTCCAGGTAAATCGCTGCTGCTGCCGCCGGTAATCCAAGTATCATCACCGGAAAGGAATAATTCCACGTAGAGTCCCCGCTCTTCAGTAGATGGTGATTCTGGTATAGGCAACTTGTGACGAGAAAAGCCTCCTTACTATAGGATAGCATTCCTACCTGTTGGAACCTAAAGCAGACTACTCTACAAATCAGCATTAAAGTATTTGACGAACAAACAATGGCAAACAAATCCAATCACATCAACCCATGATTTCACATCTCACCGGAAAGGAAGGAATCCAGGTAGAATGCCCCCTCTTCAAGGGATGGTTCCCCCGATGTGCGCTGGGTATCCAGGTAGCGTGCTTCCCCTGCCTCGTTAGCTATTATGAGCTGGTAGGCCATGGCCGGCCAGGTTGAGCCGCCCGGTGGAAGTACGCTGCCCTCCGTGCCGGGCGGACTATCCAGGTACACTCTGTTGCCGCCGGTAGTCCAGGTAAACCGCTGTTGCTGCCGCCGGTAGTCCAGGTAAACGTATCACCGCAAAGGAATCAGGAGTCCAAGTAGAGTCTCCTCTCTTCAGTAGATGGTGATTGGGTTAGACAAGTTGTGACCAGAAACACCTAATTTGAGACAATGACAGACAACTTCATATACAACGTTCATCATTTTCAATTTCACATCTCACCGAAAAGGAAGGAGTCCAGATAGAATGCCCCCTCTACAGCAGATTTCTTCCCCGATGTGTGTTTGGAGCCCAGGTAACGTACTGCCTCTGTCTTGTTATTGTTTCTGAAGCGGTAGCCCAGGTAGGGTCGGCTGGTGGAAGTGTGCTGCCCCCAGTGCCGGGTGGGTAGTGTTTGTATACCGCTCCTACCGTCGGTAGTCCAGGTACATCGCTGCTGCTGCCGTCGATAGTCCAGGTGAACACTTCACCGGAAAGGAAGAAGTCCAGGTAGAGTCCCCATTCTTCGGTAGATGGGGATTGGGTTACGGTAGACTAGTTGTGACGAGAAGAACCTACTGAAAGATACCATTCCAACCATTTGAAAGCTAGACTAGTGTGTAGATGAATACATCAGACACACGCTACAGCAAAGGTGCACCATTTTTTTTCTGAGGCTCTTCACTTGAGGAGCTTTATACCTCTCCCAAAAACTGATTTGGAGAAAATTAAAAGTGCTCGCCAATGAACAAACAAAAACCCATGGCCTAGGTATACACAGTTGCTAAACAAGTTTCCAAGAAGATTGAAATTCCGACGATTATGGGTTGAAGAGCCCCGTCACTCAGAAAACATTTCAGCCAAAAAACGGTATACCTCTATTGCAGCACGCGTGATGAGCGGTAAAGTGCTTGGCAACCCTCAATGATGGGAAACAAACCGAATCACATCATTTCATCATTTCACATCTCGCCAAAAAGGAGTCCAGGTAGAATGCCCTATTTCCAGCGGATGGTTACTCCGATATGCGCTGGGTAGCGTGCTACCTCTGTTTTGTGATTTATTCGGAAATGATAAGCTAGGCCGCGCTGCCTGGTGGAGGCACTCTGCCCACAGTGCCAGGTGGATAGTCCAAGTATACCGCAGCTATCGTCGGTAGTCCAGGTAAACCACTCCTGCTGCCGCCAGTGGTCCAGGTAAGCATCTCATCGGCAAGGAAAAAACGCCAGGTAGGTTCCAGGCTCTCCAACAGATGGTGATTGGATTGGACAAGTTGGGACGAGAACCACCAAAGGAAGATAGCCTTCCTATCCGTTGAAACCTAGACTACTGTGTGTATCAGTGATAAAGTGCTCAACCAAACGTACAATAGCAAACAAATTCAACCACATCATCTCATAATTTCACATCTCACCGGAAAGGAAAAAGTCCATGTAGAATACCCCCTCTTCAGCGGATGGTTCCCCCGATGTGCACTGGGTGTACGGGTAGGTCAGGTCGGGTTCACTGGCGGAAGTACTCTTGCCCCATTGCCGAGTGGCTAGTCCAGGTACACCGCTGCTGCTGTCGGTAGTCCAGGCAAACCGCCGCTGCCTTCGGTAGTCGGGGGAAACCGCTGCTGGCGTCAAAGGATGTTTCCTTACGATCTGCGGCGGGAGCGCAGGTAGAGTATCCCCAGGTAGCCTAGTAGTTGTAGGGGGATCGCTGAATAGGCTAGGATGGAGTAGCTTCCGCACCCACCAAAATAATGGCAACCCTAAGGCCTGTTGTGTTTCTGGCTATGAACATTTACGTAGCAGATAATAGATAATTTCGTGCGAGAAAAACCTAAGGCAGTCTTCCTACAGTTGGAAACTAGGCCTACGACAACGACAGATGAGCGGTGAAGTGCTTGACGAGCCGACACTAGAAAATTACCCCAATCAGATACCGTCACAATTTCACATATCACCGAAAAGGAAGGGGTCCAGGTAGACTGCCCCCTCTTCGGTGGGTGATTCCCCCGATTTGCGTTGGGTGTCCAGGTAGCATGCTGACTCAGTCTCGTGATTGATTCCGAGGTGGTAAGCCAGGTCGGGACGCCTGGTGGAAGTAGGCTGCCTTCGGTGCCGGGTGACTAGTCCATAAATTACTACCGTCGATAGTCCAGGTAAATCGCTGCTGCTGCCGCTAGTCCAGGCACAGATCTCACCGCAAAGGAAGAAATCCAGGTAGAGCCCTCGCTCTTTTGCAGATGGTGGTTGGGCTATAGGCAAGTTGTGATGATAATAACCTCCTTGCTCTAAGATAGCATGCCTACCGGTCGGATCTAGACTACTGTACATATCAGCGGTAAAGTGCATGGCCAATCAACAATGAAGCACAAATCCAATCAGACTATTTTTCTATTTCACATCTCACCGGAAAGGAAGAAGTCCAGGTAGAATGCCCCCTCTTCAGCGGTTGGTTCCCACGACGTGCAGTGGGTGTCCAGGTAGCGTGCTGCCTCAGTCTTGACTGCTTCTGAGGTGGTAGACCAGGTTGGGCGGCTTGGTGGAAGCACGCTGCCCCGCGTGCCGGGTGTGTAGTCCAAGCATACCGCTGCTACCGTCGGTAATCCAGATAGACCACTGCTGCTGCTGCCGCCGGTAATTCAGGTGGGGATCTCACCGGGAACGAAGAGGTCCATGCAGAGTCCCCGCTCTTCAACGAAGGTGATTGGGTTAGACATGTCGTGACGAGAACCAAACTACTATAATATTGTCTTTCTAATGATTGCAACCTAAACTGTTGCATACATCCGCGGTAAAGTGTTTGACCAACAGACAGCAAACAAATCAAGTTCGATCGTCTGCTTACTTCGCATCTCACCGGAAAGGAAGAAGTTCGTGTGGAATGCCCCCTCTTCAGCGTATGGATCTCCCGATGTGCGCTGGGTGTCCAGGTAGCGTGCTGTCTCTGTCTTGTGATTACTTCTGAAGTTGTAGGCCAAGTCGGGCCGCCTGGTGGAACATGCCGACCCCCGTTCCGGTTGGCTAGCCCAGGTGTACCACTGCTGCCGTCGATAGTCCAAGTAGACCGCTACTACTGCCGCCGGTAGTCCAGATAAAGATCTCGTCGGAAAGGAAGAAGTCCAGGTAGAGTCCGTCCCCGCTCTTCAGCAGATGTCGATTGGGTTAGGCACGTCATAACGAGAACAAGCCACCGAAAAAAATGATATTCCAACCGGTTGGAACCTATTTTAGACTACTGTATACATTAGCGGTACAGTACTTGACCAGCCAACAATGTCCAACAATCCGATCAGATAATTTCATATTTTCACATCTCACCGGAACGGAAGGAGTCCAGGTAGAATGCCCCCTCTTCAGTGGATGGTTTCCCCGATGTACACTGGGTAGCGTACCGTCTCTGTCTTGTGATTGCGTCTAAAGTGGTAGGCCAGGTCGGGTCGCCTGGTGGAACTACGCTGCCCCCCGTTCCAGGTGAGTAGTTCAAATACACCGCTGCTACCGTCGGTGGTTCAGGTAAACTGCTGCTGCTGCCACCGGTAGTCCGGGTAGACATATCACCGGAAAGGAAGAAGCCCAGGTAGAGTCCCCGCGCTTCAGCAAATGATGATTGGGTTAGATAAGTTACGACGATAAACTAACTACTGTAAAAAAGCCTCCTACCGGTTGGAACCTAGACTACTGTATACATCAGCGGTGAAGTGCTTGACCAACCTTACAATGGTTACCAAATCCAATCAGAAAAGTTCGCCATTTCACATCTCACCTGAAAGGAAAGAGTTCAGGTAGAGTGCCCCCTCTTCAGAAGATGATACACCCGATGGACGGTGGGTATCCAGGTGTCGTTCTGTCTCTGTATTGTGGTTGATTGTGAAGTAGCAGGCCAGGTCGGGTCCCGTGGCGGAAGTAGACTGGTCTCACTAACCCTAACCCTGACTCTGACCCTAACCCTAGGTATCTTGCTGGCTCTGTCTTGTGATTGATCGTGAAGTGGTAGGCCAGGTCGGGTCTTAGGCTGCTCTCAGTGCCGGGTGGGTAGTCCAGGTATACAGCTGCTACCGCCCATACTCCAGCTAACCCACTGCTGCCGCCACCGGTAGTCCGGGTAAACATCTCACTGGGAAGGAAGCCGTCTAGGTAGAGTCCCCTCTCTTCAGCAGATGGTGATTGGGTTAGACGAGTTACGACGAGAAACCGTTTCTACTCATAAGATAACCTTCCTAAAGGTTGGAGTCTGGACTACTGTATCCATCAGTGATCAAGTGCTTGACCGACTGACAACAGCAAACAAACCCAATCACATCATCTCATCGTTTCACATGTCACCGGAAAGGAAGAAGTCCAGGTAGAATATCCCTTCTTCAGCAGATGGTTCCCCCAATGTGCGGTGGGTGTCCTGTTAGCGTACTGTCTCTGTCTTGCGATTGCTTTTGAAGAGGTAGGCCAGGTCTGGCCACCTGGTTGATGTACGACGTCACCAATACCGGGTGGCTAGTCCAATTATACCGCTGCTACCGTCGATAGTCAAGGTAATTTGCTGCTGCTGTCGTTGGCAGTCCAGGTAAACATGTCACCGGAAAGGAAGAAGCCCTGGTAGTGTTCCCGCTGTTCGGCAGATAGTGATTGGGTTAGACAAGCTGTGACGAGAATCAAACTACTACACGATTGGCTTCCTACCGGTTGGAACCTAGACTACTGCACATACCAGCGGGAAAGTGTTTGACCAACAGACAATAGCAAACAAAGTCAATCGGAATACTCATCATTTCACATAGAAGGCCCTTTCTTCAGTGCATGATTCCCCCAGTTTGCGCTCGGTATCAAGGCAGCATGCTGTCTCAGTCTTGTACGTGCTCCGAAAGTTGTAGACCACGTCGGGTGGCCTGGATGAACTACGCTTCCCCCCGCGCCGCGTGACTAGTCCAGGTATATCGCTGCTGCCGTCGGCAATCCAGGTAAACCGCTGCTGCTGCCGCCGGTAGTCGACGTGAACATCTCGCCGAATAGGCCTAAGTCCACGCAGAGCCCCCGCTCTTCAGCAGATGGTGATTGGGCTAAAGACGAGTTGTGACGAGGAAAGCCTCCTTACTATAACATAGCAGTTCTACCGGTTGGGACCTTGACTACTGCAAAAATCAGCGGTGAAGTATTTGACGAACAAACAATGCTAAACAAATCAGAATAGCTCATCTCATATTTCACATCTCACCCGAAAGGAAGAAGTCCAGGTAGAATGCCCCCTCTCCGGCAGATGGTTCCCCCGATGTGCGGTGAGTGCCCAGGTAGCGTGCTGCCTCTGTCTTTTGACTGTTTGTGAATTGGTAGGCCGTGGCAGGCCAGGTCGCGCCGCCTGGTAGAAGTACGCTCCCACCCGTGCCGAGTGGTAGTACGGGTATGCCGCTGTTACCGTCGGTATAGTCTAGGTAAACCGTTGCTGCTGTTACCGGTAGTCCAGGTGAACACCTCACTTAGAAGGAACAAGTCCAGGTAGAGTCCCCGCTCTTCGGTAGATATTTGCTAGGTTAGACACGTGATGACAAGCAAAACCTACCGTAAGATAGCCTTCCTACCGGTTGGAACCTGGACTGCTGTACACATCAGCGGTAAAGTCCTTGACCAACCGCACAATACCAAACAAATACAATCGCATCATTTCATCAGCTGTCATCTCACCGGCAAGGAAGGAGTCAGGAAGAATGCCCCCTCTTCGGCGAATGGTTCCCCCGATGTGTGTTGGGTGTCCAGGTAGCGTGCTTCCTCCGTCTTGTGATTGCTTCAGCCAGCCAGATCCGGCCGCCTGGTGGGCGTACGAATTCTCCCGTGCCGGGTGGGTAGTCCAGGTATACTGCTGCTACCATCAGTAGTGCAATCAGTAGTCCACGTAAACGTTGCTGCCACCGCTGGTAGTCCAGATAAACATCTCGTCGGAACAGAAGAGGTCCAGGTAAAGTCCCCGCTCTTCAGCAGATGGTGAATTAGATAGACAAGTCGTGGCTAGACCAACCTATTGCATCATTTAGGTTACACCGGTTGGAACTTAGAATACTGCATAAATCAGTGGTAAAGTGCTCGATCAATCGTACAAAGACAAACAAACAAGATCAGACAATTCCATCATTTCACGCATCACTGGAAAGGAAGGAGTCCAGGTAGAATGCCCCCTCTTCGGCCAATGGTTCCCCCGATGTATGTTGGGTGTCCAGGTAGCGTGCTGCCTCCGTCTTGTGATTGCTTCTGCAGACCAGATCCGGCCGCCTGGTGGGCGTGCAAATCCTCCCGTGCCGGGTGGGTAGTACAATCAGTAGTCCAGTAAGCTGTTGCTGCCACCGCTGGCAGTCCAGATAAACATCTCGCCGGAAAGGAAGAGGTCCAGGTAAAGTCCCCGCTCTTCAGCAGATGGTGAATTAGATAGACAAGTCGTGGGCAGACCAACCTACTGCATCATTTAAGGTCCACCGGTTGGAACTTAGAATACTGCATAAATCAGGGGGAAAGTGCTTGATCAACCGTACAAAGACAAACAAACAAGATCAGACAATTCCATCATTTCACACATCACCGGAAAGGAAGGAGTCCAGGTAGAATGCCCCCTCTTCAGCGGATGATTCCCCCGATGTGCAGCGGGTGTCCAGGTAGCGTGCCGCCTCCGTCTTGTGGCTGCTTCTAAGTGGTAGGCCATGGCTGGCCAGGTCGAGCCACTTTGCGGGAGTACGCTGCCCACAGTGCCGGGTGGGTAGTCCAGGTATACCGCTGATACCGTCGGTAGTCCAGGTAGGCCATTGCTGATGCCGTCGGTAGTCCAGGTAACATCTCGCTGGAAAGGAAGAAGTCCAGGTAGAATCCCCGTTCTTCAGCGGATGCTGATTGCGTTAGACAGTTGTGACTTAAAAACCCTATTGTAAAACGGCATTTCTACCAGCCGGAAACTAGACTACACAGCAGTCGGTATGGCCAATCGACGACAGCACACCACACGAATTGCATTATATCGCATCTCACCGGAAAGGAACAAGTCCAGATTAGAGTCCAGATGGTGATTGAGTTTGACAAGTCGTGACGAGAACCAAATTACCGTAAGATTGCCTCCCTACCAGTTGGAACCGAGAGTACTGTACATAGCAGCGGTAAAGTACTTGACCAACCGGCGACGGCTAACAAATCCAATCACATCATCTCATATTTTCACACCTCACCGGAAAGGAAGGAGTCCATCTAGAGTGCCCCCTCTTTCGCGGATGGTTCCCCCATTGTGCGCTGAGTAGCGTGTTGCCTCATTCTTGTGATTGCTTCTGACATAGGGCAAGTCATGCCACCTGGTGATAGTACGCTGCCCCATGTATGTGTAGGGTGGGTGGTCCCTATCCTGCTACCGTCGGTAATCTGGGTAGACCGCTGCTGCTGCCACCGGTAGTCCAGGTAAACGTATCACCGGAAAAACATATGTCCAGGCAGAGTCCCCGCTTTGCAATAGAAGGTGATTGGGTGAGACACGTTGTGACGAAAAACGAACTTCCGTAAAATAGTCTTCCTACCGGTTGAAACCTAGACTAATGTATACGTCAGCGGTAAGGTGCTTAACCCAACCAGATCGCTTCATCATTTCACATCTCACCGGAATGGAAGGAGTCCAGTTAGAATGTTCCCTCTTCAACGGATCATCCCCCCTATGTGCGTCTGGTTGTCCAGGTAGCGTACTTACTGCCTCAGTATTTTGCCTGGTTCTGAAGTTGTAAGCCAAGTCGAGCCGCTTGGCGGAAGTACGCTGTTCCCCGCGCCGGGTGGGTAGTCTAGGTATACCGCTGCTACCGTCTGTAATCCAGGTAAACCGCAGCTGCTGCTGCCGCCGGTAGTCCAGGTAAATATCTCACCGGAAGGGAAGAACTCCGGGTAGAGTCCCTGATCTTCAGTAGATGCTGCCTGCGTTAGACAACTTGTGACGAGACGGAACTACCTTAAGAATTCCTTCCTACCGGTCGGAACCTAGACTACTGTATATATCAACGGTAAAGTGTGTGACCAATCGACAACAGCCAACAATTCGATACAGTGTACGTAATTAAATAATTTCACATGTCACCGGAAAGGAAGCAGTCCAGGTAGAAGGCCCCTTCTTCAACGCATGGTTCCCCTAATGTGCGCCGGGTATCCAGTTAGTGTGTCGCCTCTGTCTTGTTACTGCCTCTGAAGTGGTAGGCCAGGTCGGGTCCCCTGGCGGAACTAGGCTGCCCCCGGTGCCGGGTGGGTAGTCCAGGTATACCGCTGCTACCGACGCGTGCTAAGGTGTCAGTATAATAGCTATTAACTTTTCTGAGGCTCCTCTCTTGAGGAGCTCTATATCTCACCCAACAACCGACTTTGAGAAAAATCGCAAGCTAAGCCCGATACAACAGTACACCATCCCATGGGCTAGGTATTTAACAAATAGTACTGAAAACTTGACATTGACTGCAAAGATAGTAAGTATCTCCCCGGTTGAGGAGCTCCATCAGAAATAATTTTTAGTGCTCTAAAGTGCGACCCCTACCCTAGCATGCATCTGCCGTCGGTAGTCCGTCGGCAGTCCGTCGGTAGTCCTCAACTGAGAAACAACCCAAAGTCGTGGGAACACGCGCTATGGTTTGCAAAAATATTCGTTCCATACCTAAGCCATGGGATTGTTCATCGGGTTGCTCTTTCATTTTTCTCAAGAAAGCTTTTGGGTGAGGTAGAGCTCCTTTTTGTGCGGAGCGTCAGAACAAACCGGGTGGGCCCTACCGTACGTACAGTAGTACAGTAGCATGCCACGCGGGCTGCGATAAGGAAGGGTAGCGGTTTTTTTGTTTTGGCCAAAACAAGTCTGGTTGACGGGGCTCCTCAGCTAAAGGACCTACCCAATATCGGTGGAATACGATTGCGTTGAACAAGCAATATCGTTCGTTGTATACACCTAGGGCGTGGGATTGTCCATTAGATTCTCCAAGTCAGTGTCTAGGTTAGGTAGAGAAATCCTCAAGTGAAGAGCATCAGATCAGAAAAAACACGCGCAACGATAGAAGTGCACCAGTTTTTTTCTGAGGCTCCTCACTTGAGGAGCTCTGTACTTCACCCACAAACTGATTTTTGAGTAAAATAAAAATGCAACCCCATGAACAAAACCCATGGCCTAGGTACACCAAAAAATCGTACTGCAAAACAAGAATGACATCCCGACAAATTTGGGTTAAGGAGCCCCGTCATGTCATTCAGAAAACAAAAACGTCTCAGACAAAAAGTGCTACCTCTATCGTACTATTACTACTATTACTACTATTACTACTATTAGTACCATCAGATCACAAAAATTATATGCTACCTCTATCTTAGCGTCAGCGGGGCTTCTTCGCTGCCACCCGCACGTCCTACAATACTGGGCCGGCGCACCGCTGCAGCCACTGCAACAAATGGCGCATATTGCGATAGGGTTATTAGAACACCTACTTTTTTGGAGGCTCCTCACTTGAGGAGCTCGTTAAACCTCACCCAAAAGCTGACTTTTGATGATACGATGATGAGCAATCCCATGGCCTAGGTATCTAATGAAGCGTAAACACAAAAGGGATACTTCAAAGGTTGGGGAGCCCCACCAGTCAGAAGCGTTTTGGCCAAAACGTGCTTTTGGACTAGACCCCTATCGTATAACACGAATCCATCGCACGACCGCATGCGCGTCTGTGCCGCTCATCGCGAGCGTGCTCGCAGCAAGGGTGCCCGTTTTCTGTCTTCCGACTACAGCTACAGTGGGGGTCTCCCTATGGTGCCGGTTAAATAGTGCTTATTGCCGGTATAGTGCCGGTGAAACTGCTTGGCACGGCTGGAAGCCCCTACACCAGTACCAGTGTCGGTACCATACCCAATAGTGCCGGTGTCCGGAATACTGCCGGTATTATTGGCTGGCACATGCCGGCACTATTCGGAAGCCATCCCTGTACTTCAAATATTCGTACTAGGACTGGACAACGCACTGGCACTATCTTCCTCGTCGGCACCGAGTTTTGGTGTAAGGGCAAAGGTGATATTGTGTGGCACGGCTAACATTTTGCGCACACTTCAACAACTCCTGAGCATTACTTGGTTCGCTTACTGGACGACTTGTGCTGGCTGGCGAGGCCGTAGATTGACTACAGTAGTAGGACTAGAGCAACGTTCAGATTGAGTATCAATTGGTGCGCAGGTGCCGGTAGCAGAGCCTTCTCCGATTCGTATTTCGTCAAGTTTCCGCGACTACCGTAGAACACGCAAGACGACACACCCCCTAAAATGATTTTTCGAGTCGACTTTCTCCATGACAAGGGGGGCGCGCACAACCAAAATGGTGGCGTTGGAATGTTCCCGTCGATATATTTCCATAGACGAATCACTCGGCGTTTGCGCCTTCCCCGTAGTCGAGAAAATCGGCTTGTACAACCGTCCTAGGGGGTGTGCCATCTTGCGTATGTTACGGTGTATTAGCCCCTTGGGGCTTAAGAGGAAGAAAACGTCGAAAGCAAATGACGATTAGAACAGCATCGGCCACACCAAGTAAGCGGGGTCGTGTGGGTAGGGGGTGTCCTAACTGCAATGCAAGGAAGTGTACGATACGCGCGCAGCATGGTGGTGCTAGACGCTATACATGTGTTCCAAATTCCAACAGGGTTAAAGGGTGTCGAATCGAATACCTGGTACATCAAAAGTCAAAATGGTTTACACATTCTTGTCGCCTCGACATCGAAGCGTAGTATACACAGTATTCGCACGACTTACTTCTCTCCACACAATAGCTCCACTCTTTGCGCCACTTTATTCGTCAAATGAGCGCAACGTATTTGATGCTTTCCCGGGTACTACCCGGGTACCCGGGTACCCAGCGCATAGACCGGTACCCAGGTAGACGTGTGCAACTACAGTACTCTCTCCCTCCAATCGTTCCGCACTGCTGCAGTAGCTTTGATTGATACCTGATACTCCGATATCCCACAATACCGTGTCCAAAAATGTTTACTTATGTGCAGTCTGCCATCGCGGGGAGGAAGGGCGGTCGCGTACCAGCAAACCCTAGCCCTATGATACCTTATTCCGCCCACGCGGTAGTTTTCACTAAAATCTACGTACTGGTACCAGTTGAACCTAAAGTATACCGTATCAGGTACCAGGTAAAATGCAGGTTCACCCATCGACATTCAGCACATTCAGCGTCTGCGCCGATTCTTCACCCTAGAGAGATGCAAGCTCTGTGCACGAGACAGTGGCAAAGCCTACATCGCCAATACCGTCGGGAGCATTGTCCATGAAATGCCAAACGTGCTACAGTAGACACGAAAACGGAACCTACACAAGCCAGTAAACCAGGCAAACTGCAGGAAAGGAAGAGAAAGAACAAACAAAAAATGTCGAACGGGATATCCGTTGCACGTTTGTTTGGATCACAGTGTGTATCATACTGTTAGAAATAAGTACTCAGTGATTTATGTTATCGATGGTCAGTAGCAATGACCTTCAGTGTTGTTCTGTTGTTATACAATCGACGTACAGGTCGAGCGGCGTAAGTTGTACCGTTGCGTACATGTATGTTTTGGCGTTACATTTCGGATGATATGCGGATCCTGGCTTGCGACACGAGTATCTTTATTCGATCTCTGATCGTCACTCTCTCGCTCTGGGCCTTCTCTCACCGTACTCGTGGTGTTTATGTCTATGTGTTGGCCCAATAGAGCCTGTTAATCCTATCTACCTGGTGCATGTATGTGCAAGCCTGGTCGGTCATACATCTGACTGACGCAGCATCATCTCGGATCAGCGGATCAGTCTAACAGCTATCCGCGCCGCCTCAACCTGATCGATATTCTTCGGCCATCCACTGCAAAAGTAAAACACATACATACGAGTACTGTTAATACTACTGCTGGTTGGTGTAGTTGACGCTTCGATATCGAAACGCAGTAAGCACGGTCCTCGTAGCTCCATTCTTCATGCGCAAAAAGCTTCGATACTGTTCCCGGTACAAGGGTACCGGGCAAGCATTATGGTACCCGGATACTCGGTCCTCACCACGTGGCAATACCTAGAGGCTGGAGGGCCGGGTAAGGCCCGGGCTCCGAAAAAAGAAAAATCACTCGCACCTCTGAGTTCTGAGCACCTGACTGTGATTGACGGGTATTCACAGCGTCCAAGCACACGTATCAAACGAAAAGAAGGATTGTTCTGACACACCTGGGACGGCTACTGCAGCAGGTTGCGGAAGTTGTTTGAGGTGCGTTAAGCTTACCCTCCCGGAGCTTCCTCTTTATCTCACGTCCGCAATAGTCGCGCCGGTTGTTTGTCGTGGCCGGATCTTGTTGTCCCCACCCCCCCTCTCCTGCCTCGCTGCCCCGCCAAATTTTGACCTTAACCGGCTAAAATCTAATCTTGCACCACGAAGAAGATCCAAGGTCTCAGCTCGCTAGATCGCTTGCCCGTTTCATGATCATGCCCAACTTTTGCACTAGTTGTTGTCGTGGTTATCCTACTTAGTACGTTTCAGGGAGCGGCTTTGGTGCCTCAAATCTATGGAACGATACGGCAGTCGAGTGGGCGTGTGGGTAGAGATGGTGACTCTAAAACAGTACCAAAACCAAAACAGTTAGACCAGGGTCTTTTTGTTGTTTTTACCATTTGGGTAAGGCCTTCATGTTGTTGTGGAACTCCACCAAAAACTCAAAAACCGCGACATCAACTATTGTAAGCTGAGGCTATCACCCCGCCGGGTGACTGCTGATGACTCGCGTGGAACCCTGGGTAGAGCTTGGTGGAAGTTCAAAAGCTTTCTGAGGTACGAGTGGTGTTACCACGCGTTGTTCTGTGTCATGGTACCGTCAAGTCACACAAAGAAGTATCTGACTCGTCATTGTTTCGAGAGGAGGCTCTCTGCCGGCCTCGGCAACTGGTGTGCTACGTAGACAAGCTGGTATTTGTGACCAGTGGCCAGTACGCGGAAGGGACACCAACTCCTAAGTGGGACCCTTGGTCAGTCTCTTGAGACTCTTGCTGTGCCTAGTTGTAGTGTGGCTTGTCCGCCCTTCTGTTGCCGCTGGAATACTTACAGACAGACAAATACCTGGTAGCAGTTTGTGTACATACCCAAGTTGCACATCAATGTCGCACGTATTGATAGCCAATCTGACTACACTGACTGTATGCTCTACGATACCTAACCTCTGGCAGCAAGCACTGCTATTAATACGATGCTGTACCAGTACGAGTACCAGTGCGGTGTACGTGCCGGGCAGGCAGCAGAAGGAGGTGTACGCGAGCAGTGCGTATTATACGAGGTAGTCAAATGATTCCTGGCTCCTGTTGCCCAGTAGGTCGCCCGGTCCGACTTGATAATCGCTGCCGTCTGGTGTGCACGAATGACTGATACCGGTACAGTCAGTAGCTGAAACTCCCACTACTGCTGTACTCACTCTGGTGCAGTACCTGGTACTGCTGTACCTGGTATCCTGGTAGCTGATGGCACCACGAACAGCAACAGCAAGCAGTAGTACTACTGTACGTATATAGCACAGCAGCAGTACGAGCGGGGAGAGTCGCAGGCGCACAGCATCACAAGTACTTGGTACACTGGAGTTCGACCTTAATATCAGCAGAAGTCTAGTCTGCGATGCTGGGTGAAAATTGGTTGTACGTTTAATACCGACCAGCTGTTACCGACCCATGGACTATCCTGCTTGTAGACGTAAGATCGCCAGCAACCGGCAACGTCTGGTATTTGCCGTCAAAAGTAAACCAAGCAACAGCGGCAACAGCAGCAGCGTCTGGTATTTGCCGTCCTAAAGTAAACCAAGCAGCAGCGGCAGCAGCAGCAGCAGCAGCAAAGCAAGCGAAACAGGATTATTTCCCTTGGTAGCCAGTTCCCGTACAAACTTTCCCGTGAATTCCCGCGGTGGCTCGTAGTTCCCGCAGGAAAATATACCGTGGCGGCCGGTTCCCGCACTAAAATTCCCCGTGAATTCCCGTTATGGCTAGTTCCCGCAGCAAAAGTTCCCCAAGATCAAAAATCGTTCCTGAGGACTAACATGGTATATTGGCGCGCGGGTATTTTGTGCGGGGTTTGTTCCAGAATTCAAGCGGGCTTATTGCTATCAGTCCTGGAGGACGCAAATCTGCGCCACGTATACCACGTGTACTTTTTTTTCCTGGGGTAGTCTTCCACTCCAGAGTTATTGGAGCCTCTCTTTTGGCCATAGACTAGACTATGGGGACAAGTTCATGTTGCAACAACAGCTCATACTAACCCTCTTGAGACTTGGGATAATTTGACCAAGTAAGTTGGCGATTTTACACCATCAAACCACACGGAGCAAAGCGGGCTGCTGCCTTTGGGGGTGTTTCGTTTACGTTCCGAAATACACTACAAGGAGTTATGGTATGGTATGGTACGGTATGGTATGTCCCAGCAACAGAGGTGACCTTCCTGCTGCGCGCTCACACTAAACGGTTGGTACGGCCACACATCTCGATTGTTTTGATCGCGTTTTTTGGGTCCCAAAAAGGTTAACAATAGTGAAATACCTGGTACAGTGGGAGGCTCCCAATAGTACCGGTATGTGCCCACCCAATATACCGGCACTATTCAGGGCACCGGCACTATTGGGAATAGGGTTACTATAGATAGTTCTAGTCGTGCCAAGCGATTTCACCGGCACTGTAGAGAGCAGCGGCAGTATTCAACCGGCACTGCATTGGGAGCCCCCCACTACTGTATAGCATATCGCTCCATACGTTGTACTCCAGCTCTTCGTTCAGCAGAGCTCTTGTTTTCAGCTCTTGCTTTCAGGACGAACCCAAACCACGCCCTCCCTTGTTGTGCCATGCCCGTTACAGCAGATTATCAGGTATCGCATAAGCAGTGCACCCACATCGGCATCGAACCGCTGGGCTCAGTGATGCCCTGCCCGCGAAGGGATGGGGGAGGCACCGCGGATTCGGGCGCGTGGCTCGCAACGCGGCAAATGGCGGCCATGCTACGGAAGAACGCCTTGCTCAAGTGGGCGGATTGGCGGCAGACAACAGCGGAGGTGGGTGCTCTCTCGCCCTCGTTTTTTGAGATTTTGTGCAGACATTTCGTGTGTTCGGCTGGCGGCACCTTTAAGCATATACTTCGTACCTGTGTAGATGTGGGTGGTGGTGGTGGTGGTGGTGGTGTTGTTGTTGCTGTTGTTGTTGCTGCTGCTGCTGCTGCTGCTGCTGCTGCTGCTGTTGTTGGTGTTGTTGCTGTTGCTGTTGCTGTTGTTGTGATGTTCTCACATTAACTCATCGCTAAAATCAAGTCCGTGGCCACAGGACAGGCTCCAGTCGCTCTGGAGTCGAAGAATACGTCAGCAACAAAATAAGCATCATGCAGTGCCTGAAAAATGACGGTCTCCGTGTCGGGTCGTTTCGTTCTGATTGATAACCTGACGATGAAGGATTGGTGATTCATGCGTCCTTTGGTAGGTTTATACAAATATTTCGTTTTGTGGTTGTCTGTTCGTCATCTTGGAACATCGCGTTTAAGGTTAGGGCTAGGGTTGGTACAATTTACGTTGCCGTATGACAGGAGAGCCGCTTCACCCTTTGCTGCTTATTTTCGTCGTTGGTTTGCGTCGATCATGCTCGCACGGTGACTGCAAGGACCGACTGCGGGCAAGCATGTCGTCTCCCCGAACACGGACAATGCTAATCTTTTAACCAACCCCCCTTATCCCCATTTCCCCCCTCAACAAAACAATTATAGATACAGATAGGATTACAAAATCTGGGGTCGTTATCACTAGCCGGTACAAGACAGCTTTTCGTGATGAACAGCCCGCAAAGAGCACACGTCACCACCCACTACACACTACACTGCGATTAAAGCGCCACGACCCCGCACAGAAGTAACTACCCCTCGTGGCTGTAAGTAGCTAGCGTAAGGACGCCCGGACTTTGCCAGGTGCCGGGTACCAGGTGCCAACAAACAGCAGCAGCAGCAGCAGCAGCAGCAGCAGTAAGTAGCACAAGCCGCAGCCGCAGCAGCACAGAGAGTAGCTGAG
>JAYJMJ010302043.1:0-25578 GCA_036873875.1 Laminaria ephemera | reverse complement strand
TTAGGTCACGGAAGGGGACCAGTCCACGGCGAAGACAAGACTGGTCGCCGTTTGTAAGAAACCCTTTTCGTAGCATCCCCTATCCCCTTGTTTCTCTTTAAGCACATGCCCGCAAGGGCATGTGCAAACCGTTTTATTTCGGAATCCGGTAACTTAGATCCTGGTACCTAATATTAGTCAGACTCCCAGGGCATTACCGTAACACCTGCCTACTTCTTTTATTGTCGACACATTCACAGCTGACCCCCCAGCCACCTCACCACCTTTCTAGCTCCATGCTTTTCATATGCCGGTTATCCGCTGGAGTTTATAGCTCCCACGGACGATACCTAGTAGCTTGTAGCATCGGGAGATACCAGGTATAGGAAAAGGAAAAATACACCTACTTCAGCTGTGAGATCGAAATTTTGATCCAAACTCATATTTGCAAGCTGCGAGTGACACTTCGATCGCGCGTGTTACGGGGTGACATATCCTAGTGAAGGATACAGGTCGGTGACTCCCCTGCTGATAACTGGATCAACAGGATTAAGACATTCAGCCTAGAATCAGTATAGCGGTCACGTGCACCGCCACTCAGCATCCAACCTCGCAGGAACTTTTTTCCCACCTGGGTCTTCTAGCACAGTAGTAAACCTCACTTCCTCGGCCGGATCACGTTCTGCCGCCTTCCCATCTCCCGCTGCATCGCCACCTTTAAGCGCTCTGCCCTTTTCCCCTGCACCACCACTTTGCAGCACATTGTCCTCTTTGTCTCCGACACTATATTTCATCTTTCTTCGAAAATGCTCTGCCTCAATCCTCACAGCAGCATTATTGGCAGCATACTTTCTACCAACCCCTTCAACCTCAATCCCCTGAGCCCAGCAGCCAGAAATTTGAAAGCTGTGCCCAGTCTTCTTCAAGTTTTCCCAACAATGCCTCCCGCCTCCAATCCTCGGAGCGGCAGCAGCAGTAGTTTCTGCCATTTGATTATCGAACCAGCTTCGATAATCCACCCGATGCTTCGCTTTTCTTATGTACTCGTCGAGTCCTTGTTTATTTCCTGACTGCCAGATCAAAGATCAGGGACTGTGGGTAGGGGTGGGAAAATATATACCAGGTATAGATTGTTTGCGCGCAGCTCGAAAAAAAATAAAGGCGGTTTTCAGGCGTGTACAGGAGTACAGAACTCAATAATAGCAAGAACAACTAAGAAACAGGAATGCCGCGCGAGCCTTGGTTTCAGGGAAAAGGTACGTTCTGCACTAATTTCAGTATAACGAACGGCTCTCGAATTTCTTATTTTCGTGCGAACGTCAACCGGCCTTTCTTGGTGCTCATCATTTATCCAATGTAGTTTTGGTTACGATGGCAAGGAAAAGCTTGCGACATAATATTGCGTAGATGTGCGTAGCTCGTCGAGATAATCTCCTATTGCAAAACGTTTTTTTACGTTGGATTGTTTAGAACGTTCCGGATAGGTTAGCTATGCCGGTGTATCTGGTGCCGTCGGGGGTTGTGCTGGGAGGCGTGAAGTAGGAAACAACAAAACTAAAACACGTACGATTGCAGCTAGCTGCTCTGTAAAATATGTTTCTGATGGCACGGAAGACAAACCACGAGATAGCTACCGCAACGTGTACCGGAGGTACCTCGCACACTATTAACGCATGTTTTTAGCGCATACATGGAAACATGGGGCGTTGCGTAGTGATGCACCGACATACTTTCCTGACTGTTACAACACAGCGCACGCAACACACCATCTTCGCCGTCCGGTCCTCTCCAAGTACACGCCTTGCGAGAAAACGAAAACGCCGAGCCTGAGGTTAATCAGCAGTGTGACCTAAACCAAAGATCCTTCATACTGGCCTTCATCTTGGTACACACAGACTTTACGATCACGCTTGTTCTATCAAGATTGTTCGCACCAGCCACGGAAAACAAGGCACTTGCAGAACGGAGACGACATTTTCTTCTGCGCGTTAATAAACACATTCGCCGTTCCGGATCGAGGGTTGGAAGGCACGGTACACCTGTGTGGTCCAGAATGGGATCAATTAACGCAATTCTGACACCATCTACGCTTGTGGTGTCCGCTCCCCCAAACACCTGTGATATACTTAACCGGTGCCCGCCGCCATTCCCCCCTCGCACCCCCCGAGGCGATACCACCCTCAATGGGATCACTCACCTCCACCGTCGCTCCCACCCTCACCCCGATCCCCACCTCCGCCCCCACCCAAACCCTCGCCCGAACCCCAGCCGCCTAGCCGCACCCACTGGTGACGCCAGGGAAGTCCGAGATGGGTTGCGAAGATATCGGTGATACCCCAGAATTAAAGAGATACAACGAAAATATGAAAATGGTGTTGCACCAGGTCGTTGATTTTGGTGGCCCGTAAACGACTTCGGAGCGTTTCCGTAGATTTCTGTGAGCTTTCACGGTTGCACGTGCGAAAAATGGAAGCACGTTACGTCCAGTACAGAACAGAACACTCAAAACAAAACGGGGCAATAGGAAAGGCAGGCTGGTATTTGCATGAACGGTAGAAATCCGGGAGACCGTTATGCCCTAGATAGCGTAGAACGCACCCTCCCCCAAATAAGAAAGCACAGTACTTAAGTTTGTTCTAAAAATAGTACAAGTATTAAGAGATGTTCTGTACTGTACAGTACAAGACGCCTAATAAGAAACAGATCACGAAAGGCAGACTGATATTTGACACATGCCACGATGCAGGCGCACCATGTTTTTTCTGAGGCGACTCACGTGGGGAGCTCTGTACTTCACCCACGAACCACGTTTGAGTAAACTAATAATGCAACCCGATGAACAAATCCATGGCCTAGGAACACCAAAGATCATATTTCAAAACAAGAACGACCTCCCGACGATTTGGGGTTAAGGAGACCCGTCATTCAGAAACAAAAACGCCAAAAAAAGGTGCTACGTCTATCGTAGCACGCGTCACTTACAGAACGTAAGAAATAAGAAAGCCGTTGTGCTGAAGACAGTGTAAAACACACCCACCCCCCCTCTGACGCATGCTACAACGGAGGTGCACCAGTTTTTTTCTGGGGCTCCTCACTTGAAGAGCTCTGAACCTCACCTACAAACTAAGTTTGAGTAAGCTGAAAGTGCCACACGATGAACAAACCCATGGCCTACGTAGTATACGTATACAAAAAAATCAGATTGCAAAACAAGAACGACATTCCGACGATTTGGGGTTAAGGAGCCCCGTCATTCAGAAACAAAAATGACAAATAGTGCTACCTCTATCGTAGCCCGCGTCACAAAACAACACATGCTACGGTAGAGGTGCAACACTTTTTTTCTGTGGCTCCTTGCTTGAGGTCTATACTCCACCAAAAAACTGATGTTTGGGTAAAAACTACAAGTGCGCACCCCGATGAACAAACCCATGGCCTAGGTATACAATAAAATCATGTTGCCAAACAAGAATGAAATATCGACGAATTTCGGGTCAAGGAGCCCCGTCATTCAGAAACAAAAACGCCAAAAACGTGCTACCTCTATCGTAGCGCGCGAGCTCTCCCAAATAAGAAACCACATAATTTGTGTTTCTTATTACAAGTAGATCTACTATTGTACTGTGCAGTACACCTACTAAGAAACAGGGCAATAAGACCGGCAGGCCTATATTTACAGGGATATAAGAAATCCAGGAGCCGTTATATTGAAGTTAGTGTAAGAACACACCCTCTCTCGAATGTAAGTCTGATAAAAATTCTAGAGTTGGGACAGAGCGCTTACGCACTTGGACACAATTTTCCGAAACATTTCCTATTTTTCCGTTTGTTTGGAAATTTCTGATGCAAACTTTAGACCTCCTCGTTTCACGGAACCTCCTGCCATATACCAGGGTATACCTGACATCGGTTTTGGTTGGTGCACCTGGGCCCCGGAAGAGATACTCGATTTTTGCCATCTCACGTTCTCGCGCCTTCAGCGACGTTAGAAAGTGCGAAGAAAGAGGAAATTTTAGTTTGGAACCAATCGGGTATCGAACCCTGGCCCTCATGCCTAGCAGAGGTGATTAACTAACAACGGCAGACATGTTTTTGTGTGGTAGTTTACCTGGCATTTTAAGGACAGTGGTTAGTCACATCCGATGTAGGTATCGACAACAATGGAGGAGGCGTTTCGGTTGCCAGGTACAATGTTTTTTTAGCAGACATTGTTTGAAGAGTGATCTTCCTCGGCGCTTCCGCTTGTTTTCTACTAACCCAGACAAATACGGCGTCTGAGAAAAACCTATGTGCACCTCTGTCGTAGCATGCATCGCAGACCGCTCGTAGTGGAGCCAATACCCAGCATTGTTCAATTAACCACACTATTATCTCCTACAGGCTCGGAAACCGATGTTGTTCTGTACGCTTTTTTCGGCTGCCCTCCGCGCAATATTTCCAGGAATACGACCAGAAGCTCCACAATGCTGGTCACCAGGCTGCTGTCGCCCCTGCTGTTAGCCGTGACAGTGAATGGTGAGTATGATATACCATGATGCGCCGACCTCTGTTCCCTGGTTTTCTTGTTTATTTTTGCGGACTCGCGTATCGAATGATGACCTACTCGTATAAGAAATATCCACGTAAATATGTGAATGTTCCTTTTCAAAACGAGGGAAAATGTACCGTTCTTCTCGTCTTCTCTCGCCCAGGGGGTGACAACGAAACCCGGCCCCTACCTCAGATGGCTACGAGTCTTCGACACATAGCATGGTCGCGCTCACGTCGACAGTAGACGTGCAGTACACGGTGTTTCAGTCATCGACTGGCCACACGTTTGGACGCACCCGCCTGGACAATATCCACCTTATGTTTGCATCGTCGCAAGGTCGATACTGTACTGGCCCTCGTATAAGAAACCGATATATTGGTTTTAGGCAAGGATTTATTATTTTTGAAACGGCGTGTCGTACGCTAACTTCATCTTATTTGCTCGTAATGTTTGGGCTAAGTGTCTCGTGGGGCTCCCTCTTACGAGAGGGCCAGTGGTGTGCTGTGTTGCGCAATCGTTCGAGCTGTCAGCGCTCGTTGACGTAGGCTTATACTTTTCCCGCGTTCGATGTCGCGATACTGGCAGGTGTGTTCGACGGGTGCAATTCGGATGACGTGTGCACTGCTGGATCTACGTCCTTGTAAGTAGGCGATGTGAAGGACCAGCACTGAATAAAAATGTCATTGCGCGCACATACCTTACAGCTATCCCGAAGTCGGGTGTCGGGGGATGGTGGCGCGTGCCACGATAGAGGTAACACATTTTGCCCTTTTCGTTTTCTGAATGATGGGGCGGCTTAACCCAAAACCGTCGGAACTTCAATAATTAACTGCACAAATATTATGTGTACAGTATACCTAAGATATAATTGTTCGTCAGGTAGAAGTTTTGTTTTCCCCCAAGTCAGTTTTTGGGGAGAGGTACAGAACTCCTCAAGAAAAGAGCCTCAGCACAAACAAATCGTTGCACCTCTACCGTAGCATTCGTCGGGTGTTTTCACGTTACTCTAGGGGTTTCCAAAGAAGGCGGTGGTGTGCCAGAGCAACATGACCACCTTATTGGGGACGATCGCCTTACGCATGTGATATAGGACGGTTACAGCCTTATTGGAGTTGTTGGATTCCCCCAATAGGGCCACGACCACCCTATGAGGAAAATATGGAGTGCTGGAGGACCGAGGGATGCGGTGGGTAACGACAAATACGGACGGAAGACACACGCTACGATAGAGGTGCACCGGTTTTTTTCTGAGGCTCCTCTCTTTAGGAGCCCTAAACCTCACACAAAAACTGGTGTCGAGTAAACTGAAAGTACAGCCCGATGAACAAAACCTATGGCCTACGTTTAAAAAATATTCAGATCGCAAAACGAGAATGACATCCCAACGATTGTGGGCTAATAAGCCCCTTCATGTAGAAACGAAAAAGTCAAAACGTGCTATCTCTATCGTAGCACGCGTCGGAAAGCGAACGGCGCACACGCCTCTGCCCTCTCCGAGACCGGTCATGCCAATCGAGTTTAAACCCTTCTTATATCGGGATACCTCGTTACTCAGACCGCTTTGGGGTGACCCCTACTGTATATTCAGACTTCGAACGAGCGGTCAATGTGTATTCTGCTACTGCAAGTCATGCAGTTTCGGGTAACCATAACGACGGAACCTTAAACCTGATCTGATGTACCTGGTGTGATGTACCTGGTGTAAGACCACGGCTATGGTAAATGGGGTAGTGCCTCCATTTTGACGACCGACATCAGACCACTCGCTCGCACGAGTATCTCTATACCTCGTCCGAGATCGGACAGTCTGTTTGATGGCGCGGCATCACAATCAATTCCATGGAGGTGCATATTGCGAAGCCGAAACTCCTAAGGGGGGGGGGGGGGGGCGTAGCCACTCGCGCCCGTGAGTTTAACCCGCTGACAACAGACTCCCTAAAAATAACCTCCCTTCCGTATATTTGGTCGGAACTCAACGTTGCATCTGTAACATTAGAAATCTTTGCTGTGGAACGTCCCGCCGCGTTTGCGCCTCGCTTGACCAGGGGTTGTTTCGCCAATGTCGCGAAAGGCGGTGTTGACTATTGAGTGGTGTGTCGTCGTACGCTGGACAAACCCATTGGAGTTCTGACGGTGCGAGAATCCCGGGGGTGCGTTGCCAAATCCTATTTTGCAAGGGCCGTCGTGATCATGTTTTACTAACGTACCGCTTTTCAATTTGAATGATTGCTTCATGTGTTCTTTGCTACCTTGTACTTTCTACCTCTTCCATACAACGGTAGAGGTACTGCCGATTCTACGATACAGCGTCTGGTATCAGTTCTTCCTGATGCCCTATTACCATTACCGTGTCCGACACCCTATTCTACCTACGGTGTGGATCCCTCGACTTCGTGAACACACTTGTCATAGGACCAAGAGTGTCTGTAAGTCGCATTTTTCGTACAACATTTCCAGTTTGATCTAGTCGATGAAAGGCGATCAAAGCAACCGCCTACTCGATGATGAACTCATGAACTACCGACGTTTTTCGCTTGGCTTGATGTAGCCATGACACCACCTTTTACCGCACAGCTACGTGCGGATGGGCTGACGCCACGATTTCGTTGTACTCGTAGGTAACGTCCAGAACAATGGAACCAGGCGTTTTGGGAAAGGGTTTGAAACGTCAATGCGCCACACACACGCTCCCTACTCGACAATTTGCACCTATTCGCAACCCTTAGACGTAAATGTCGCCGTTTTTGACTAAAATTGTGTGAGATCTCTGAGAAGTCACCAACATTTTTTCTACAGTAGTACAGCACGTCATGGCGTAATTGTCTTGTTTCCTGTCTACCTTTTTCGCACTGCTCTCCCGTCTTGGGGGGAAAGTACATGGGAACTTCATAGAAAAATGTTAGCAGTTGGAAAAGGATTAACTCGCTATCCTGCCCTTTAAGGCCGCGGGGGATCTTAAACCACCCCCCCCATCCCCGGGTTTCCGGTTTACTCTAATCTCTTGATATTGTTTTGGTGCAGTCATTTACGCCGCATTTTTAACACGCTGCACTTTGACTTTCAACTAATCGGCGGCTCAGCAGAGATTGGGTGTAAAGTAGTTGTGTTGCATCCACAGGATCTTGTGATTCTATCTAGATTGGATGTCCACACGTTTTCAACGGAGGTCTACACGTCGACTTTGAGGTGCTGCAGTGGTCGAAAATCGTCGAAATTCAGACGACACAAAATGAGACAAGAAAATAACCTCCAACTGAACGTTTGAACTTCACTTGAAGACAGCTACATTTCCTCACAAGCAACAACAGCCCGCGAAACGCATCCACGCTAACCATGAGGAGCGTGAGGGCGTCGGGTGAAACGGGCAGCAGTCACAGGCAGCCAGAAATGACTCACGAGGTGATTTCGTTAAGTCAACTTTGGCGGCCATCAGCCCCAAACAATCGCGATCTTGTTCCTAAACCCAAGGTTAGAAAAGTGTGTGAGTTAGTATGTACTACAGCACGTAGGAAGAAACGGCTCACCAAACGTTACCTGGGGGTTTCGCGGATCATTTAATAACACGAATATTTCGTACCCGACCGAACAAAGTGCGGACAGGAAAAACTTGTCGCCGTTTTAGGTGGTAGTCAAGCATTGGGCTAACAAAAGGGCAATATAGGGCGAAAAAAACCCTAATACATCAAAATGTGCATCAGTATATTTTTATCCGAGAAAAGTAGATGTTGCTTGTGAAACTCTTCAAGGTAATTCCAAGTCGTTTGTATTTTTTGTCGAAACGCCCTCTCGCGCCTAGGTGAAAAAACATTTCTTAGGGATCCCCCGCGCCCTTAACGAAGCAATCCAATCTCGCGTGCTCTGCTACGGCTGCAGGGACTTCTCGGGGTGTGAAATTACGGACGAAAACATGGATGAGCTAGCAACATGCTTCGATACCGTAGGACGGAGCACCATCGAGTCCGTGTGAGTGAGTCTACCCGGAGCGGGTGCCACGAGGGCATTGTACGACTTGATACTGCTCGCGCGTTGAACACTTCACACCGTTCAGATCCCATTTCATGATATCTGTCGTTCAGGACAGATAGAGCCTTGGTCTATATGTGATATGCATGGCCTATATCATGTTGCCGGATGGGATCCGTATGATCTGTATGACCTAGCACAAGTTTCCTTTGGGTTAGATCCGTACTACACAGATCTTGCACAGCATATCATGAACAAAGACATGTAGTCTCTAAATCGTGATCTGTCCGATGTGTGGGATATTTGTTGAAAATCCGCCGTCGCGGTGGACGCGGGCTACGATAGAGGTAACACCTTTTGGCTGAAACGGTTTCTGAATGGCGGGGCTCCTTAACCCCAAACCGTCGAAATCTCACTCATTTTGTTTTTTGCAATATTTTGCGTTGTGTACCTGGGTCATAGGATTTTGCATCGGGTAGCACTTTTGTTTGTTTTTTTTCTCGAAATTAGTTTTTGGAAGAAGTATAGAGCCCCTCAAGTGAGGATCCTCACAAAGAAAATGGCGCACCTCAACCGAAGCATGCGTAGGTGATCATCGTACACATTTTAAGGGTCGACCAGGACAGGATAGGATTGGTTTGGCGTTAGGTAAATGCCTTGAAGTACATGTTCACAGACCGACTTGGCGATAGGTATCATACGTAAATGTAGGTCAATTTGTTCGCGGCATCAGTCACAGAAAATAGGCCTTGGTAATATGTGCCGTGAGCTTTGTTGTGCTGTTCACTATTTGCGGGGGTCCGTCTAAACTGCGGAGGTGCGCGCGGTCTTTTGCATGATGTATATTGCATGAGGGAGGGGCAGAGTTCCCAATTTTGGACGCTTCTCAAAATATCGGTTACGGCTGGTATGATTTTCAGTCAGACACGCTTCTGCAGCGGATTCGTTATACGGCTGGCAACTGGCTGTCGCTTACTCTTTCCTTCTCGCCTTCTCTTGCCTATCGACAAACTAGAGAGCTATCATTCCATGAGTTTACCACCTTGCCAACGGACATCTTCGCGGGTATGTCAGCGCTGCAAGATCTGTGAGTGGCAAGTGGCATAACATTTGTGAGGGACTCTTGACATGGCGTTTACTGCGCACTGGCTAGATAAAGGGTGAAATAAAATCGCATGCTGTGCCGGCACGTGTGCAATGCGTTTTCGTTCCTTCGTCGATTTTTATAATTTGTTTTCCTAACGGGTATCCAGGTCCGATTGGTAACATCTTCCATGTCGGAAGTTATTGGATTCTAGATGTCCTTTCATATATGTGGTCAGTATGATTGGAACAAGCACTACACACTGTCGGATGCCAAATGCAATATGCCTATTATACGATGCGGTGTTCGGTTGTTGCCACCACCGATAATACTGTAGGTTTGTGCTTCACGCGTTTTTGGTTTTTGGTTTCAGGGCAGCGGTGTTTGAATGTTGTTTTACCCGTTACTCTCAGCAGGCTCTTATAGAAGATGTAGACTTTGCGCCGGGATTGACTTGAGTCTCTTCTTGCGAGTGTCTGTAGAAGGGGTGAGGGCATGCGCGGTTATTTGTACCTCGTATGCGGGAGATACCGTACTTGCAGCGATGGAAGCGACCCATATAATCGCGCATGGTCGCTTTGCGGAGAGGGCAGTTAATTCACATCTGCCGCGATCGCGCTACCCACTACCTATTAAGAAACATAATCACTGACCCGGGCTGTGTTTACTGTTTGGGAGAGGGCACGTTCTACGCTAACTTCTGTATAACGGCTCGCGGGTTTGTCGAATTCCTGAAAGTATCAGCCAGCAACATTGTTATTACCCTAATTATTATTGCAGTGGTGGTCACTCGATATCGCCGGTACGGGCCAACCGGAAACACCGGCACTATAGCGGCAACCGGCACTACTCCGCTTACTCCCACTGTGGGTTGTTCTCGTCTGTGACAAGCGGTGGCACAGGCACTATGGCGGGCGACCGGCACTGACGCATGATACGGTAGGGGTGCGGCTAATTGATTCAAGACTCCTCACTCGAGGAGCTATGTACTTCACCCCACAGACGACGTTGAGAAATAATGTAGGATTATTATCCCGGTGAATTCATCCCATTGCCTAGGTATACAACGAACAATATAGCAAAACACAACGACATTGGCTATCTTCCCAGTTGAGGACCCCCTTCGTCAGAAACATAACGCCCAAAACCGTGCCACGATAGAGGTAGCACGTTTTGGCTTTTGTGTTTCTGAACGACCGGGGTTCCTTAACCCAAAATCGTCGGAATCTCGTTCTTTTTTTTTAATCAAAGTTTTTTTATACATAGGTCATGGGTTTATTCATCGGGTTGCGCTTTCAGTTCGCTCAAATTTGGCTTGTGGGTGAGGTTCAGAGCTCCTCAAGTCAGGAGCCTCAGATAAAAAAACTGGTGCACCTCTATCGTGGAATGTGTCCCACTTCCGTACGTGTCATGTACTGCGTACAGCTGCCTTTTGCTTACTCCAGCTCGCCGTCCCTTGTTCACTGACGAACCAGGGATCTCACGAGGAACGATTTTACGACGTTGCCAGCCGGCGTCTTGGACGGATTGACGTCTCTACGACTTATGTGAGAGACGCATGTTGTGGTAGGAGATCAAGCGTACGATGGGGGAAGGAGTGTACTGATTTCATGCATAGCCGTAGTCATATGGCCGTTGCCCCTCGCATCCCTACAATGTTTGGACGGAGCACGTCGGGTTTTTCTACGATCGGGGGCGTGTGTACTCATTTCATGCATAGCCGTAGTCTTAAGACCATAGACGCTCGCATTCCTACAATGCCGGGACGGAGCACGTCTGGTTTTCACCGACCAGGCCGACATAACGTCACCAAGCGCGAAGCGCCGTGAGGTATACGGCGAGTCGCATGAAGGGTGAGCTGCACCCTGCTAGAATCCACTTGTGAGGCGGACTTCCGCAACTGCTTTGTGCGTATTTTCTTGCATATGGACAGCTTCGCACTAATTTATTTGTTTTATGGTCTTCCAGAAACAGCAATGTGGATACTTTATAGTTGCCTCGTGGGTGCCTTCCCTTATGCACACTACGTGCTATCACCCCCCATGCGCAGAGTTTAGGTTATCCACTACGTACAATATGATCTAACTCGACCACCATCTTGGATACCACCAAAACATTAAAAAACGAGAAAACAAACGTTATACGATTAATGGGGTTATTCTAATGACTCATTAATAAGGCTACCCTGTTTAGTTTGCAATCTTAGACTTTTGTGCTGCTCTGTTTCGTGATATGCGCTGCCGCCATGGAATTGGCTGCTTTTCTGCGCAAACAGGACATGTTCAATTCAATTATTTGGTGGGGTACAAAGCCACTCGCGCGAGTGGCTTATAGACGCATGCTACGATAGAGGTGCATCCTTTTTATTCTGTGGCTCCATCCTCCGCCCCAAAACTGATTTGGGGAAAAATAAAAGTACCACCGGTTGGACCATAGAGATGACCTAGGTACACATTGAAAATTGTTAGGAAAAAAAACGAATTCCGACGATTTTGGGTTAAGGAGCCCCGTCATTCAGAAAACATTTTTGCCAAAAAGCGCTACCTCTATCGTAGCTCGCGTCTATCCTCGGTAGTGAAAATAGATGTACACCCCCACCGCAGCCTTCGTCAGGGTTACGTATCATTTGGAGTCTCCTCGTCTGAGGCGCGCTATACTTGCCTCCAAAAACTGGCTTTGTGAGATAAAACGAAATGTTCACCCCGATCAACACTGCCTCAGGCTAGGTATGCGACGATATCAGATGAAACATATGGTGTTCCATACTCACTCTTGTGTAGTCCAACTGAGGAGCATCGTTAGTCAGACGTGTAGGGCAAAACACGTTAGCTCTGACGTAGCACGCGTCGAAAGAGCTCTCAGGGAGTTAGTTCCAACTGGACTAAGGTTACGCTTGGGGAGGGTACACCCCCTTTTTCACTTCCGAGTTTAGGCTCTGTATATATCTCACTTGAAACCGAACATTGGCATGTCTTTGATGGCGCAGCGTACCAAAACAATCCATGGCCGCGCCGGGCATATCGCGAAACCGAAAAGCATAGAGAAATAAGGTAGACACTCTCACGAGGGGCTCTGAGCCGCGGCATAAAAATGGACCTCAAAAAGTGAACCGCCTATCGTAGCTTGCTCGCTGGGCACGGAGCATATGTCAATGAGAAACTAACTCCTTGCCGATACGACGCGTGCTATGATACGGCAGAACATATGTGTGACGGACGGGGCTCCTCAACTTAGGAAATACACCCAATATTGTTGGAACATCGTTTGTGTTTAAAGCCATTAATATTAAAGAACTCGATTTGTACCTTAGGCCATGAGAGTGTTTATCGCGTCGCACTCTTTCAGCTTTCTCAAAGTTAAGGACGCTTTTGGAGGGGGTACAAACCTCTCCATGTGAGGAGCCTCAGAAAAAACAAGTGGCACCCCTGCCGTAGTACGTGTCATGCCCTGTACCTTGTACGTGGTTAACGCGTCCAGGTCACGCACGCTAGTGGGCATGACTCACTACTACCAAGCGAGATCCCGCGTTGTCGAGCATAGCCGATCCCACCATTTGTCTGTTTAACAGTTGTGTGATTTCTGCATGTCGACTGTTTCACTTCTATCTTCTACAGTCACAGTGTTTTCCATCGTACCGTTCGCATACACCCGGCTTGATAGGAAAAGTTATCTCAAGCGTATTTGTTGTCGTCCACCATATTGCGGTACGCACGCTTATTGCTTTGCCGGCAAGACCGTATTAATGCTGGTGGGCGCCATCAACATAGACGCATACGTTCCCGTTGCTCGGCAGAACCGATCACTGCTGTAGAAACTCGGTTACGTAATTAACCACTGCCATGTTACTGTCTGCTTCTCCGTTGCCCGTTGCTTAATTGCGATTTAGGGATCTTCGCTACAACGAATTGACCACCTTGCCAGACGGCATCTTCAGCGAATTGTCATCTCTACTCAGACTGTGAGTGAGCTGTTGGTTGAGCAGGACCTGCCGGCCAGTTGGCTGGGTCAAGAATAGTTTGTTTCACCCTTGTGGGAATGGTCATGAGTGATCGACATTCAAGCACGTGCTATACATTGTTTGATTGCAACAATATTATGCAAACCAACGAACAAGACCTATTTTACGCCCACAATGTATGTGTTAGATATATACCCTTTCTGGTCGCGTGTGTGGGCCTGTGGTCATGCGTAAACTTCGACGTCCGGTGTGTTGTAGCACCGCAGAAACGCGTGCTGTGATAGGCGTAGCGCGCTTTGGCTAAATCATTTTGTGAATGACGGGGCTGCTCCTCAACCCAAAATCGTCGGAACGTCATTCTTGATTTGCAATATGAAATTTTTCTATGCCTATGCCATGGGGTTGATCATCGGGTTGCAATTTCAGTTTACTCAAAACATTTTTTTTGGGTGAGGTGTAGAGCTCCTCAAGTAATAACCCTCAGAAACGAAACGGTGCACCTCTATCGCAGCATGCGTCCAGACCAATCTAGTGGATGAGCCCCCCAGGCCTGCAAGCTTTGGGGGGCGGCGTATTTCCTATGTTGCTTGTGTCGTCACACTCCGCGCCCTCTTACGATCCCAGAATTGAGCGTCCATCAACATTGGGTCGGCCTGTTTGACGTCGTCGTTCCCTGCCGGCGCCCGTCCCAGCTTCGGGAGCATGCACTGATGTATCACGTGTCCACGACAAACTCCTGGCTATCCGCAATGATCTCGTCAATCCTGAAAACACGCCGTCGGGTTGGTGATCGGAAAACAAATTTGTCAATATCTAACGAACAATTCCTTGTGTGTATTCCGCGATGATCTCGTGATTTTGGTCAGCACGTCGTCGCATTAAAAAACAAAAAATGTGTTCGTCCTTTACGGCGCCTCAGTACGACGACAACCAACGGACTTACGCTGACTCCTCTTTATCGCCTCTTAACGAATCAGGAGTCTTGAGTACAATGAGTTCGATACCTTTCCAGCCGGAATCTTCGATGGCCTGACTACTGTACGGGACCTGTGAGTGAGCGTTGAGCTAGCATCATCTGGGCATTCAGATGCCCAGTGGCACCAATGGGTGAAAACAAGTATATACACGTCGTGTATCGTTGTTGCTGCTGTTGTTGCTGCTGCTAGTGCTCTGCACTGTGTTAATATCATATTTTGCTTGTGCCAAGGTACACCATATTCCTTGCGTCGCACTCCCTGTGACCACGTCGAGGACAGCCTTGTGTAAGTATAATATTCCAAGTTACAAGGTATATCGTAACGATACCTGGATAACGCTGTCAAATCCCGTACACAAGTGGATGGTATTCCCTACTATGCGATGTCCGTTAGGGTTTAGGACAGGTGACCGTGTATATTCTTGCGCAAGTCGGTTCTAGCGTGGTTAATGTACTAGATACTTTGTATGATTTTAGCAACACGACGGATTTCTCACGCCGTTCTGCCGGCCCCATTCGGCTCGTTCCTGCTGTCACAGACACCCGCCCTGATATCGATCGCGCCATTCTGTTTAATCAGAAGTGCTGCTGATGCATGCTGCGGTAGAGGTGACAACGTATTGATTAGGCTCTTCCTTCGTGAAGCTCTGCACCCCACCCAAAATGTATTTGGAGGGAAACGGAAGGGCACAGCGATGAACAATCCCGTGGGCAGGGTATACAACAGTAGGGGTCCCTCTACAGTGTGCCGGTGTGTGCCAGCCGGAAACACCGGCACTATAGCGGCGACCGGCACTTCTCCTTATAAAGCCGTTGCTGGTTGTTCCCGTCTGAGCCAACCGATTTCACAGGCCCTATACCACGCAGCCAGCACTCCTCTACCGACGCTACGTAGAGATCAATGATGGCATATTATTCATTGGGTAGTTCCTCAGTCGAGGGCCCGCGACAGTCGAAAGTGTTTAAACCAGGACGTGCTACCCGTCTCGTAGCACGCGTCTTTTTTTCAATATCTGGAATTGTGGTTTTTTCGCGCCACACTGTCTTCAAACCCGTGGGTGCATCTGTGCTGGAGATAACCCACAGTGTTCAAATGCGAGGGAGACTACAGTCGACGTCTCCCTATAGTGTCTGTTGAACGGTCCCTATTGCCGGTATGGCGCCGGCGAAATCGCTTGGCACGACTGGAACCCGCTATACTAGTACCAGTATCGTACTATATAACACGATAGTGTCGGTGTCCGGTATTTGGTCGGTAGTGTTGGCTGGCGCACACCGGCACTATAGGGAGACCGCCACTGTATGTGTATGCCGATGAACGCGATCCACATACTCACAGGCAGTGGTGTTCCGAAGCGTTCACGTTCATGGCGCGTGTTGCGATGGGAGTGTAGCACTGTTTGGCTGAAATATTTCTCACTGGCGGAGTTTCTCGACTCAGAAACTGCCAAATGTCGTTGTTTCAAACCCCGGGGTTTCACGGAATATCTACGCCATGGGACTGTTCGTCGGGTTGCGCTTTGATTTTGTTTGAAGAGACGCGTGCTACGATAGAGGTAGCACTTTTGGACAAAAATGTGTTCTGAATGGCGGGGCTCCTTAACCCAAAACCGTCGGAATGTCATTCTTGTTTTGTAATATGTTTTTTGGTGTACCTAGGCCATGGGCGTGTTCATCGGGTTGCACCTTCGGTTTTATCAAAATCGATTTTTGGGTGGTGTATGGAGCTCATTATGTGAGGAGCCTCAGAAAGAAATGGGTGCGCCTCTACCGTGTAGCATGTATCAATATCAGGTTTCGGTTTCGGTATAAGGAGCTCCCCACGTGGGGAGCCGCAGGAACATTAGAGGCAATTCTACCGTAGCACTCGTCTCACTCCTGCTGCGATCTATACAGGCATCTAATCCCTACCGCTCTCTGCCTGCCGGTTGTCGCCCTCCTTTGGCATAACAAACCAGGGATATTTCGGTGAATGTTCTCACCACCTTGCCAGAGGGCATCTTCGACGATTTGACATCTCTACTCTACTTGTGAGTGAGCCTTCACATGGTGGAAGTTGAACAGTGGCTGAATATATTCCGCCATGTCTTCAGGGAAAAGCGTATGTCTTGCCCGTACGTGAAACGCGCATTCTTGTCGACTTCTGTGTGCAAGTGGGCGTTGGTGCTTGGTAATAGGCGGTCACACGCGCGCTCTCCAGCACAACTGGTCATGCAAGTGGTGCTACATCGGCTCCAAACGTTTGATTGGGGACGGATTTGTCACTGTCGGGTTGCCGGTGGCGCTCGGGGCTCAGGGTTCCCTTATCACAGGATCCCGCAATTTAGCGATAGGTTATTTCATGGGTAATGTTCGTTTGTTGGACTTTCGCGTTCACCGCGGACGCGAACATTTACCGTGGGTGGCCGTTAGCTCACGTTGGGTTGACTTGGGAGCGGTCATATGTATCACGATGAACGCGACCCGCACAATATGTGCTCTTGCTATAGTGGTCAGTTCATTGCCGCAGCGACTTGATTTGACGCGCATGCGACGCCCCCTAAGCGCTGATTGACTCCCGGCTCCCGTTTCGTATGTCATTTGACGAACCAGAGACATGAAGAAAAACGATCTTGTCGAATTGCCGGACGGCATCTTCGACAGCTTGACATCTCTAGAAGAACTGTGAGTGAGCCCTGAGATGGTGCAAAGTTCAGAAGTGGCGGGATACTGTATCAGTGAAAATGTGGTTCCTTGTGGGTGCCACTACTACGTTGATTATGCATTGCGATTCGATGAAATGTTGGCGTGCGTAATCTGTAGGCGACGTGCAACAATCTCACAGTAAGGGGGTGTAGGCTTAATTCATGGGCAGTGCCCGACAGGTTCGAGGTAAGCGTACAATGGGTATGACGGTTTTACCGGCTCTAAAAGGTTTTGCGGGAGGATGTGGTCTCTACGTCGTGTTGCTGATTGATCACACACAGCTTCTCGCTGTCACAGAGACACCCCGTGCTATGGCGCATGCTGCGGTAGGGATAACCCATTGTTTCGATCAGGCTCCTCGCATGAGGAGCTTTACATTCCTCACTCAACACCTGGCCGTGAGAAACGTGAAAGTGCAGCCCGGTGAACAATACCATGGCCTAAGAACACAGCGAATGTCATGACGCAACACCAAAGGCATTTCAACCATTTTGGGTATTTGGTCAGTTGAGGAGCCCCATAAATCAGAAATATTTTTGTGAAAACGTGCTACCCCCATCGACGCGTGCTACGACAGCGGTACCGCACCTATTTTTGGCTAAACCATTTTCTGAATGACGGGGCTCCTTAACCCAAAATCGTCGAAATGTCATTCTTGTTTGGCAATATGAATGTTTTTGTATACCTAGGCCATAGGTCTGTTCATCGAGTTGAACTTCCATTTTACTCACAAAACAGTTTTCTTTGTGAGGCATAGAGCTCTTCATGTAAGGATCCTAAAAACAAAACGGTGCCGTAAAGCGTTTGATCTCTCCAGACATTGTGGGTGCACCTCGGTGCCGTAGGGGTTCGCAATGGTAATGTGCTCGCCCCTTAACACGTTGTGTTTACGCGCCGGGGATCAAATTCATCACAATGAACGTCACCCAAAACAAACACATGTGGTCACTTTGCTCAGATATCAACGGTTTGTGCATACTGCAGTAGGTTTCCTTTACCGTAGCATTCGTCGACGGGTTTCTTGCGCTTGCTTGGAATGTTTGTGAGTGATCGACATTGAAACTGATCAAGGTGCACATTGTCGGACGGTAACCACAACATACTTGATATTAATAATTCACTCTGTTTTATGGGTTCCCTTGGTTTTCGTCTAGCTTCTGGGAATGTTTAGGATGGATCGGCACTGAAGCTCGTGCTGCACATTGTCGGATGGAACACACACATCAACAATTCACTCTTACAGCGCTCAGGAATGACTGCAACCCTTTCTAACCCCTAACCCTGTGTCCCTGCCCTTCTTTCGTCATCCCCAACCAGGGATATGTCTAGAAATGACTTGGCCGACTTGCAAGCCGACGTGTTCAGCAATTTGCCATCGCTGCTCCTATTGTGAGTGAACCATGAAATGGTCCAAGATGAGCAGTGGCTGTGTCGAGAATAATTATAGTATAAAACACATATATAGTACTCGTAGCTTTGAAGATATTTGGCCGACTTGCCATCCGACTTATTCGGCAAAATTACGTATCTGTTCACGTCGTGATTAAAGCATGCGAAGCTTATCCAAGCCGAGCAGCAACTGCGTTGAGGTTTAGTTATAATACAAATACATACTTCGTATAAACTTGTTTCACCGTTGAGCATCTACAACAATATATTTTTTTGTCCAGTGTTGGAGTGAACGTGCGTCTGGGACCTAGGTGTAACGATCACGCCTTCTCGAAGAGCGGGTGTATCATTCGTTTTGTGGAAGCGTGGACCGCAGTGCTTCTAGTATCGTGAGTTTGTCGTGTCGGAAATGTGTTTGGTTTGTAGTTCGTGCAAGCCCTCTGCCTCAGCAGCCCTTGCTGTTTGACGTGGCCGGTGCTGTCATCGAAACTGTGGGCTGACATGTCTCCCCTTGATGTCCAAGGTTATAGAGCAAGATTGAAAACAAAGTTTGTGCTTTCACCAGCTGTGTCAATTGTGCAGGGCGATTGTACCAGTGAAGAATCGTACAACCACGCACCACCCATTATAGGTTGGAGCATTCATTAGCTTGGCATGGTAACGATCATGCGTTGATACTGAACAGTGTTGAATTGGTGCGAAAATGAATGCGAGTGCTCTGTGAAACTGCTTTCAAACATGCGAGGCATGCCCCGGTGCGACCAAACCGTTACTACGTGTTCTGAGGCTCTCCGAGTGGAGATGCATTCCTTACCCAGGCCAGTGTACCAAACCAGGTGATCACTGCCATGGCCTGAGTATGTAAGGAATACAAGTTTCCCCTTCGGGATGTGGTTGTCTCCAAATACCGGGGGTGTCGAAAGTTGAACAGGGGGAAAAAACCTAGGCAAAGGAAAGAAATTGACACATGCTACGATAGAGGTAGCACTTTTTGGTACACGTTTTTCGTTATTTTCTGACGGGGCTCCTTAACCCATAATTGTAGGAATTTCGTTATTTTTTGGCGATAATTATTCGTTGTAACCCACGGACATTGGGATTGTCCATCGGGGAGCACTTAAAACATTGCTCCAAAACAGGTTTTGGGAGAGGTAGAGAGCTCCTCAAGTGAGGAGCTTCAAAAACCAAATGGTGCGTCGACACCGTAGCATGCATCAATTGGCCACCGCGCAGGTGACCCGGCACGTAACACCCGACCGTCCTAAACGAGCTTACAGCTCATTTTTGTATTGTAAAACACAAATGGGATTCCAACGTGTTTTTCGAGAAGTCTCCGTGGAGTTTATGGCCAAGATACGTTCTGAATTACCGGATTCGTTTGCCCACTATCGTGGGAAATATGATATTCTTGTTTCGCGATGATGCTCGACTTATACCTAGATAATAGAATGGTTAATGGGGTTGTGCGCTTCCATTTTGTTCTCACTTTTGGTCTTTCGGTAGGGTATATAGACCTCCTCAAGTGAGAAGACGAAGAAAACATTAGGTTCACCTCTACCGTGGCCGGCGTCTCACACAGAAACGATTGGCCGAACCGTGCTGCCTCTATCGTACCACCCACCAACCAGGACATGCACCTTCTTAGGTACTCGGTTCGTCCGGATTCCGGCCGTACGCTGCTCAACCCAGCCGCTAGGTAGCCTAGGATAGTGCTGGGAGCGGGCCTGCAGTTTCTTCGTGTAATGGGGGGTCGGCATGTTCTGCAGAAACAAATCTCCGCGCGTGGTGCGAGACTTGCAGTAGTGCATAAGGTTCTTTTTTTTGCGGGCTTCTTCCCTTGGTTTTCTTCTACTTTCTCGGAATCGTTGTGGGTGATCGACTTTGAAGCTCAGGATGCATATTATCGGACGGCCCAAATAATTATGATACTGAAATAACGTGCGTTTGTGGCGGCCCTCTCGTGTTGTTTCAGGGATATGACTTCCAACGATCTGGTCACCGTTCCAGAGGGACTCTTCACGGGTGCGCCGTCTTTGCAAGAGCTGTGAGTAACATGAACAAGCAAAACAGTAGAGGCGCGTGATACAATGGGGGTACCACTTCTTGACCAACCCATTTTCCGACCGAAGACTTAACTTAGAAACTAACCGGTGTCGTTAGACTTCTCAAATTGCATTCGTTTCTTACCTAGAGGCCATAGGATTGCTCGTCAAATGGGCACTTTCGTAGGGGATACCAGTCAGCTTTCGGGTTTCGGTATGGACCTCTTGAACTGAGGAGCCTCGCAAAACACCCGTCCGCATAGTAGCACGCGTGCAAAGATAGAGGTAGAACTTTTTGGTTATTTTATTTTTGTTTCTGAACGACAGGGCTCCTTAACTCAAAATTGTCGGAACGTCGTTCTTTCTTTTCAATCTGAAGGTTTTGTATGCGTGTAGGTCATGGGTTTGTTCATCGGGTTGCACTGCTGTTGGTTTACTCAAAGTCAGTTTTTGGCTGAGGTTCAGACCTCCTCAAGTGAAGAGAGCCTCAGAAAATAATTGGTGCACATCTATCGCGGCACGTGTCTACCGACGGTAATCCCTACAATTCATGGTACTGGTTTGAGACTGCAAAGTAAGAGAGGGGTAAGAATCGCCAGCCGCGGGTATAGCTATGTCAGGGGTTACAGCATTATCTGCCTGTTTCTCCCGCCTACCTGAGTACGTGTTGGACGATGGAGGTAGCACGTTCGGACCAGAGGATTTCTGCCTGGCTGGGCTTCTTCATGGTATCGTCGCAATGGGATTTGTTGTTTGCGCTGGCCACGGGATTGTTCGTCGCGCTCAACTTTCAATATGCCTCAAGGTCGTTTCTTTGGGTGAAGTATACAGCTCCCCAAGTAAGGAACGGTACAACAAGTAGTCTCTACCCCTAGCGTAGCTTGCGTCTGAACAGTCATCATACAATGTACCGTTTGAGCGTTTCTGTGTTCAGCGACCGTCTTGGCTGCGTTTTGTTCACCCCAGCCTTAACGTTTGCCGCCTGGTTGGACTGTTTCCGCCCACAGGGACATCAACAGCAACGACCTTTCTACCCTACCGTCGTCGGCATTCGACGGCCTTGTATCTCTGCAGGAATTGTGAGTGCAACGTTATGTGGTTTTCCCTGTTTGTGGTCCCTTATAATCTGTCGTTCAACATTTCAACCGACTCGCATGTCTACGGGTCACGGTGTTTTGCCATACCTTTTGCACTCCTCCACAGGCTGAACGATTTCCCATGTTTTTAACCGTATCGTCCATGGTTCAACATTCCAACTGACCCGCTTGTGCACCACTCACGATTTTTTGTCTACCTTCTGCGTTCCTCAGGCTGAACGTTTCCCTTGTTTGTGATTTTTCTTTTCGTCCACTGTTCGACATTCCTTCCGACCCGTATCTAAACCCGCCACGATCTCTGTCTTCCTTCTGCACTCTCCGGCCTAAGCGCCCTCTCTTGCTTGTGGTCCCTTACCCATCGTTCAACTTTCCTACTGACCCGTATGTCTAGGACTCACGGCCGTTTGTCAAACTTTCTGCACCCGCCAAGCGGAACGGTTTTCACCTCTGCGATCTTTCATCACCCGGCCAACATTCCAACTGACCGGCATGTCCACCAGTCACGACCTTTGGTCTACATTCTGCAGTCCCCCGGCTGAACGGTCTCCCCTGTTTGTGATATTTCTTCCCCCGGTCAACATTCCGTCTGACCCACATGTCCACCAGTCACGACCCTCGGTTTGCCTTCTGCAATCCCCAGGCTGAACGGTCTCCCCTTTTTGTGATATTTCGTACACCGTTCGTTGTTACAACTGACCCGATTGTCCATCAGTCACAGCCATTTGTCAGACCTTCTCCGCTCCCCCGGCTGAACGGTTTTCCCTTCCATGTGGTTGCGCCGCACCCAGGGCCTTGGAGGACAACGACCTTTCTACTCTGCCGGGCGGTTTGTTCGACGACCTCGGATCTCTGCTACGATTGTGAGTGCCTGGACGCGTGATACCGTGATACCATCGACCAAACGCTACGGTAGAGGTGCGCACCCTTTTCGTTCAAAGGCTCCTTCACATGATGAGGAGCTCTATACCCCACCCACAAAACTGTTTCGAGAAAATGAAAAATGAAAGTGCAACCGGATGAAAAATCGACGCATGCTACGACGGTAGAGGTGCACCACTTTTTTTCTGAAGATCTTCATTTTGGGGAGCTCTATTACCATTCTCAAAAACTGATTTGGAGAAAAAGTAAAAATGCTACCCGATGAACAATCCCATGACCTTGGTATAAAACAAAACAAAATAGTTGCGAAAAAAAAAATATGAAATTCCGACGATTTTGGGCTAAGGAGCCCTGTCATTCAGAAAACGTTCCAGCCAAAAAGTGTTACCTCTATCGTAGCACGCGACAATCCCATGGCCTAGGTGTACATAAATATTTCATTTTTGCAAAACAAGAATGCCATGCCGACAGGTTTAGGGTTAAGGAGCCGCGTCATTCGGACAGTAGTATCCCAGCCGAAAGGTGCAACCTCTTTCGCAGCACGCGTTCATAGAGGCAGCACGGTTTGGCCAACGTATATCTGGCTGACGGGGCTCCTCACGTTAGAAGCCACCCAATATGTTTGGAATGCAGTTTGCGCGTTTTAACCATATATCCCCTGTGCCGTCTTAGGCCTTGGGGGTTGTTCGTTGAGTTGCACTTATAGTTTTTCTTCAAAGGCAGTGTTTGGGCGAGGACGCACGCCACGGTAGAGGTGTACCATTGCTTTTCTGAGGCTCCTCACTCTAGGACTTCTACACCTCTCCAAAAAAACAGTTTTTTTGTGGAAAATTATAAGTGCAATCCGATGGAAAATCCCATGGCCTAGGTATACAACGAATACTATTGCAAATTAGTTGGGAAGTTCCGACGACATTGGATTAAGGAGCCCCGTCTTTAAGAAAACAAATTTGCCGAAAGTGCTACTTCTATCGTTTCACACGTCTGAGGTAGAGCGCCCCCATGCATAAACAGAAGAGTTTGAGATAAAATAGGAGCCACCTCTATCGTAGCGTGCGTCTCTCTTGGTGCGTGGTGTGGTGTCGGCTACAGTAGGTGTAGTTTGCGTGATCGCTTGCTTTGGCGGTATGTAGTCGGGGGGCTAGTCCGTGCCTTGTCTTTTGCGCCTCAATCTGGTGCTCGTCACGGGGATGTGCATGAGCGCGCGCAAAACAATGGCTAGGTTCTTCTGTTGACGCGCGCAACGATAACGGTAAAGTCTATTTTTTCCTGCTCACCCTAAAACTTACACCAGGTTTGGGAAATATCAGAAGTGCTCCCCGATGAACAATCCTACCATGGCCTAAGTGTACAACCAAGCACATTTCCAAAAACAAATTGAAATTCCGACGAGTTTGGGTTAAGGAGTCCCGTCATTCAGAAACCCTTTCAGCCTAAACGTGCTACATCTATCGTAGCACGCGTCTTGGCCCAAACGTGCAATCTCTGTCGTTGCACACGTCACTCGTGGTTTCCGGTTTCGCGATATGTATGCACCGACACGGCATTGTTCGTTGTGCTGCGCTAACGCGATATTTATTAAAGTCTGGTTTTTGCTCAAAAATGGTAGTGATAATGAGGGTACTCCCCCTACACGTGTACTGACACGTGCTACGACAAACGTAGCACATTTTGCCTGAGACGATTTCTGAACGACGGGGCTCCTTAACCCAATATCTTCGGAATTTCAATATTAATTTGCTATATTTTTCGTTGTATACCCGGGACACGGGTTTTTCTTCGGGCAGAACTTTCATTTTCCCTCAAAAATCAGTTGTTTGGGAGAGATATTAGAGCTCCTCAAGTAAGGAGCCTCATAAATACTTTCGTGCACCTCTACCGTAGCATTCGTTGCGGGTTGTGGGTAGTCAAAATCACCGTACCCCCCCCTATATACTGTTGCCTTGGTCATGTGACACATCCTACGATAGAGGTGAACCATTTTGTTTCTCGGCCTCCTCACTTGAGGAGCTCTAAAACTCACCCAAAAACTGATTTTTGAGAAGAACGAAAGTGCAACCTGATGAATAAACCTACGGCCTAGGTATACAAAAGAATAATGTTGCAAAAAAAAGAATGGCATTCCGACGATTTTGAGTTAAGGAGCCCCGTCATTCAGAAACAAAAAAAAACGAAAAGTGCTACCGCTATCGTGGCACGCGTCATGTATCACTAAAAAAAAACTATCCTATTGTGACGTTTTTTAAGAGTCGACTTTTACAAAATCTTGGGGGGGGTACACACATTGAAAATGGTGGCTTTGAAAAACAATCTCGACGAGACCTTTCTATAGACGCATTTGCTTGGCGTTTGCACTCTCCCCGTTGTCGAGAAAATGGGGCTACTGATTCTTCTGAGGGGGTGTGTTATCTTGCGACGAGTGCTACGATAGAAGTAGCACTTGTGGACAATTTTGTTTCTGAGGGACGAGGCTCCTTAACCCCAAAATTGACGGACTTTCTTTCTTGTTGTTCAATGTGAATATTTCATTTACCTAGGCCATGGGCTTGGTCGTCGGGTTTCACTTGCAGTTTACTCAAAATTTGTATTTTGGGTGAAGAATGAAGCTCGTCAAGTGAGGCACCCCAGGAAACAAACGACCCACTTTTACCTTGAGGTGACTTGTGTGCTATACGGAAATGCTATATGTACACATAGACCAAGGCTACGGCAAAGGCCGGTCGCCCCGGTGGCCAAGTGGTTACCCTCGAAGACGACTAAAGTAGGAGTCAGGGGTTCGAATCTCGGCATCGAGATTTCTTTTTCTGAGACACAAACTGCCGAGAGTGCTTCATAGCGTGGGTAAGCACAACAATTCGACGGGAGTCGACGAGGGAAGAAAGTGCTGAATTCATCTCGCGATAAAAATGAAGGCGCGAACCGTAGTGGGGAGGGGGGAGAAGAGCCTGCTAAGTGACCCCGGATCTGAGTTACGGCTAGGGAGGGAGAAGGAGAA
>JAYJMJ010301946.1:0-25602 GCA_036873875.1 Laminaria ephemera | reverse complement strand
GTTTGTGACCACAGAGCTCGTCTCTCTAGGAGGCATCGGCACGGACACTGGTTGTGCTGGACGTAGATGGGTGGAAATATCAGTTTAAAAGTGAAGAACACACACACGCACACACACAGGCCAGTATGCGATAATTGTTTCGGGTGTTCCAAACCAAAACCTCTGTTGACGCACTGTGATTATTTTCACCTTGATAACGCGCCCTCAAAGTGTGGTATGCATTTTCGAACCATGCCGCGGTAGGGCGGGGCAGTGATACACATTAGTATAATTTAGGCATTTCCAACCATTTCGCCCCATGGCACGGCGCGGCGGGTTTTTCGGCCTTTATTTCATATGGGTTAGTTAGGGTTATGGTTAGGGTGGGTCAACCATGGCTACGCCAAAAAACACAATAATGTGGGACACCCGGGCGGGGGGGATATGTTTCATGAGGAGTTCCTCACACAGGGAGCTCTATATATGGCCTAGAAATGCCTTTCAAGGGAAAATGTACACACACGCAGCCCGAATACCAACCTTTACGGATACAGTGGGCACATCACAAACACGAACTTTTCAAGAAGCAGTCGATTCTCCAAATTGAGAATTGCCTTTCCGATGAGAATGGAAATTCATTTGTTTCTTTTGTTTTTCGAAAGAAGTATATGTTCCTGAGAGTCGATTTTTTGAGTAGGTGATTTACTTATTGGCGACCGCTATCGATCGAACAAAAACATGATCGAAATACGTAGGCATTAGAAGTATGAAAAACAGGTGATTCTAGAAAGGTTGTATTTACGGGGGAGGTGCCTCTCGAATAAATGCCGATTTCATTTATCGTCTGATTCTTGAGGCCGTCAATCCTGATTTCGATTGTTTCTGTATGATCGACAGCTGTTGCCAAGAACGTTATTTTCAAGTATTAAATTTGACTCTCAGGAAATACGTCTTATTCACAACAAAAGAAGTTGATCATTCTCATCGGAAAACCCATTCTCAACTACGATAATCAACAACTGTTAATAGATGAGCGTGCAATGGGAAAGAAAGTTTGTGCTGCACATAGTCGGATGGAAAAAAAATACATGATGACCAAAATGTGTAATGAGAGACAGGTCGAGCAAGTGGTTGCAATATGCGGAGTAGATTGATGTTAAGCAGGAAGTAGGTACCGAATGGAGGTGGATTTTTTCGTGCGTATTTCTCTAAATGTTTTTTCCTTCATTGTATCCTTCGGCTTCTGGGGATGTTCTTGCGAGTGATCGATTTTAGGCGCTCACCCTGCACATAGATAACGGAAAGTTTTAAAGCTCATTGCACCCAGGATTGCGAAGGTAATGGGCAGTTCCTCTCAGCTGAGGAGGCCGGTCACTCAGAACATGTTGGCCCCACAAGCACACTCCCTACGGCACGACTATCTTTTGTTCGAAGTTGGGCTTTGCAACAAGGGAGGGAAGGGTTCCGTCAACCCGTGAGTACATGTCTTCCAGCCACGATTGATTGCCGTCATGCATGTAGTGTTTGTCGTGAATGCGACATCATCAGTGACGCGAAGAGAGGCGAGTCAACAGTCCCGCTATGAGGAAGTTCGGAGTACGAGTGACAAAGGTTGTTTCATACCGCACTAAACCTGTAAAACCTTGAATTTGATCGACACACACACATGTTTCCAAGCAAGCATGCATGTGACGTATTCCACGGGAGTACCGCAACCCATATTTTGACATACCTGGGACGCGTGCTAGGATAGAGGTAGCATTTCTTTCACATTTTTTGGTTTCTGAAAGACGGCGCTCCTTGACCCAACATCGCCGGAATGTCTTTATTTTTTTCAATCTGAATGACTTGTATGCCTCTAGGCCATGGGTTTGTCCACATCGGGTTGCACTATTCAGTTTTCCCAAATCAGTTTTTGGGTGGGGTATAGATCTCTCTTCAAAGTGAGGGGTCCTAAGGAAAAAATGGTGCACTTCCACTGTTGCATGCGTCTTGGCTGCCCCCTGAGGGGAGCGGGGTACTCTAAAAACAAAGGTAAAAAAATAATATCCAAAACAGTTTTTTTTCGAAAATCGTACAAACGTTCTGCCCCACAGTTTTTGTTTTGATTTTTTTTCCGACCTTTCTTTTTAGTACGTTGTTGTTTCCTCTGTTTTGCCGGACACCCTCGTCTGGTGTGATGTTGTAAAACGCAGAAGTAGGGGAACAAGAGCCCGACGCAAAAACTTCCGGTGGTCTTTTTGTTCGATACACCCGCCTGTTCGTTTAGACTTTTCATTTCCTTTATATAATCTCACTACGTATTTACTTTCCAGCTTCTGCCGTGGTCACAGGTGTCGTCTCTTCTCCCCCCCGGTACGTGCCTTCATGGTCATCGGGCAGAGGGTTCAGCATTGCCAACGCTCGTCGATTTTCGTCGAAGTTTGTTTACTCACGCTCTCGCGCTTTCCGCGAGTCATTTTTTTTTGCACAAGAAAAAGTCCCTGCGAGTACGAGAGTCTGCACTCGGGGGCGACTCAAACCTGCGAAATCGACCTCAGTGGTTACGAGGTTAACCCACTAGACCATCGGGGACGTCGACTATTCAACATTGACGGTTACGTGTCGTTTCGGGTTATTGGCATGTTCTTAGATAATTTAATCTTGACTTCTGTGGTTGTATGCAGCGGTGATGACGCATCATGGGATCACTCTCCATCTGACCTCCCAGCTGGAAGACTAATGCTGTAAGCCTGCAACATATACCTCGACTAATAGTCACGAGCTATCGAACACTCTAAGAGTCTGGTACCGACTTAGCCCATGGCTGATCCAGTGGATGATCTTAGGGCCAAGGTGTTGGAGCAGGATCTCGCTCTCCAAGAAATGCAGCAAGGAGCTGGTGACGCAGAAGCGTGTCAAAACTCAGCACACGAAGAGTTGATAAATATGATGGATTTAGTGTTCACGTGTACAGAGAAGAGCGAGGCGAGATGGGAGTCCGGCAGGGACCAGCAGTTGCTATCTACCGAAGTTGTAGCAGAGGGGGCTGTTGCAACGCCATTGTCGGAACGCTCCGATGGTGGCAGCGGGGGCCGGGAGAGTGCACGTGCTCCTGCGGAAGCTGAACCCGGAGTGGCTCAGTTTGGCTGGAGAGGATAAGAGAGTAGCATTGTCCTGCACCGTGAGTCCTCTCGCACACACAGCAGTAGTCTGGGTACCAGGAAATGTTTGCATGTTTTTGGGACCGTTTTTTATTACGATTCGTACGTAGAGGTTGGGGTTTGGGGCCAATGGGAACGACAAAGAGTCCCTCATGGCCCAGGGAGCATCGGAGGCAGCTGATGGCATGGGTGGTTCTGTCTCAAGCTTTATAGTCTACTGTTGATAGGACTAGATTCCACGAGAATATCGTGGACTGGTATGATACGAAGACTAAGAGCTGAACAACGGAGAAATTTGTGTGGATGATAGCACCCTGTACCTATACTTTGTCTCTCCCCTGCCTGTTGTCGAGTACTTTTTTCGAGATAAAAGACTTGCGTATAACCTCGAACCACCCGGGAATGAGTGTGGACGATAACACTCTGTACTTGTACGCATGTCTTGTCTCTACCCGCCTTCTATTGAGTACTCACTCGAAATCTGGGGCAGGTTTACTATCGAAACAGTAGAGGCAGACCGAGGCGTGGTCGGGATCGGTCTGGAACAGGAAAGGAGAAGGGACACCACATCAGCGTGTGCGCAACGCCGGTAGACAAGGAAGCAGGATCACCACAGGAGGCAGTGCTTGCATTGGTAGAGGTTCCTGCATCCAAAGACGATGACCTTGAGGTGTCAGCGTTTTAAAAGGAGATTTTAAGTCCTGTGGTGGCGGCTTAGCTGCGGGCTCCCACGCCGTGCGTAGCGGCGGGGGGGGCGCAAGACATGTAATTATCATGCGCATGCCACTTCAAGGGGTCGGTTGTGACAGGAGCAGACGTGGGAGTATATGTCTGCACATTTCGCGAAAAGTCGCATGGCCATCGCCTGGTCGTGTGCACCCGGCCGTCCGTGTGGAACGGCAAGGGAAGTCGCGCAGCATAGCTGCGTGCACTCTACTGCGGAGGGATAAGCGGTGGAGATGGCAGACGTGGGGTATCGTGAGCTGTCTGCAGCAGTATCTAAAACGAGGAGAAACGGCAGCATGGCAACAAGTCGCGCGGCATTGCCGCGTGCACTCCACGGTAGCAGCAGCAACATCAGCGGCGGGAGATCGTGGAGGGAGCAGACAGGAGTATATCGCCTCTGGAACTTTGTTTCCGGTAACTATTTCGCGGGGCGGGGGGATTAGTCTCAACTCTTTTTTTGGTGGGTGTCGTATGGAAGATTTTTTTTTTTGTTTTTCTTGCGATGGAAACTGCTGTTCGGCCGAAATTCATTGAATTTTTATATTAATCGTTCTAATTTGCGGTATATCGTTCGCGACGGGGGCTGTAATTTCTGAGTGATACGATCGTTCGTTCCGGAAAGTCGTTAATGGTTGGAGATGTGCCGTTTGGGATGATCCTGAATGGTAGCCCCCTTCCCCTGGTAGTTGAATAAGTGTGTTTTTGTTCAAATCAAACAGTCTTGTAAACGCAACGCGCTTCGCGGCGTCTGGTATGGACAGGACCAGAAGGTGACTGGTCCGACTGAAATATACATTTCATATTACTTTTTGTGGTATTGGTGGTTACTGATTTGATTGATTTTGCAGGTATCCCTTGTTTGTGTCTACCGCACGTTGATCCTGGTTACAGAATAAGGGAGGGTATGCGTATTCATGATTGGTGATTCTACTACCTGTGTTGTTTGAGCAAGATAAAATATTTTGAGGATTTGATTGATTCGCAAGCAAGTTGTTTCGCATTTTGATTTTGTTTTGATTTTGCGATAAACGGGGTCATTTTGCGGATGATCGAATAGCTTTTGTAGCTGGGAGGGCTTAGGCTGTTTTGTGCTTGCAGTTATGACAGCACAGCAGCAGGAGAACATATATTCGGTTAGCAGGAGAGCCAGCGAGGTAATTCAGAACCAAAACGGGAGTGCTTTCGGTTTTGTGTTGTATCACCAGCGATCTACTGTTTTCGGATATTTTTAGCGCAAGTTAAATTCTATCATGCGATAAAGGATTTGTGTTATCTTGCTTTACCGCCGCGATCTGTGTTTCTATGGTTGGATTAGGGGGCAAAATGTGACTTTTGTCCCGGGGATTGAGGTTTTTCGCGATCTCTGGCATTTATTTTTTTACCCTTAGCTTTTAATTATTAAGGCGCGGCTACTGAAATTTCTTTTGCGATTACAATAGTTTTGTATGAGGGGATATTTGTGAGAGGTGTGTGCTCGTTGGGACGGGTTTCCTCTCGCTACCGTCGTTGATTTAGGTCATGGAGTTGTGTTCTACTTTCATGGTTCGTCACAGTTATGTGAAGAGCCGGGAGGGTGTTCGTATTTGGCTATTCAACACAGAAGGTTTCGTGTCGTTTCGGGTTATTGGTATTTGTTTAGGTATTTTAATCTTGACTTCTGTGGTTGTATGCGGCGGTGATGACGCATCATAGGATCACTCTCCATCTGATGTGTCTGCTGGGAAACAAATGCTATAAGCCTGAAACACCTATCTCGACTCATAGTCACGAGCTATCGAACACCGCCCCCCCGATAGCAAATCAGCCAAACCATCGGATCCGTTAGGCGTTAAGTCTTCTACAGAATGTTTGGCCATTGTAGGTTGGTATCGTCCGGAGATATTCGAAGAGATGCGCCTACGCCCGCTTACGTGTTTGAATCGAAACTATTTTCGGCAGGGAAACTAAAGCTCGTATCCTTGTGCAGTGTGCAGGGGAATATTGCCACCGATGTAGTTATGGATGAACACGACAGGCGGAGGCGGAGGGGGCAGAAAGCACACAAGCATCCACGACGAAACCTCCTAGAAGGGAAAGTACAGAGAGCACTCACTCTCAAGAAATTCAGTTGTCAGAAATTCAGTACGACTGAAACAACAGAAGGCGCCCACTCTAAACAAATTCGGTAGTATGGAATTGAGGCTCATTTTCTCGCGATAATACCGAGAAGCGTCTCCGAAGAGACGGTACTCAGGGTCGGGTGCCACACTGCATCCGATCAAAATGGCTAACAGTGCCCTATGGAGAATATCCACGACAAAAACAGTCTGACGAAAATTGACTGTGGCACGAATTTTGCGTTTCATACTATGTTGTAGAGGGCTCCTTCTGCATATAGAGACGCACGTTTCGGCGAGTTGCGTGCTTCTGCGGAGCAATGACATGGTTTCAGCGCCCCCCCCGTGGAAGAGGCACAAGGTAACCATTGAGCTAGCAGTAAGCGCTGAGTATTCGCTCAGTGGTTATGGGGTATCCCTAAGAAAAGCGCAATCTGGGGTGCGTCTGCCTGTTTAGCCTGGGGTTCGGGTTTCATATCAATCTTCCAGGCGTGTTTGTCGTGGGAAGCACGCTCTTCTACCGTGACACTGGCGGGGTGGTGCTCAGCTGTACTCTGGACGAGAACGCCGGAGACAAGAGTCAGGTGCGAGCCGAACGGGTCAGGAGTCGTTATTGCTGTGGTGATCAGTTTTTACTCCTGCGAGGCGGTGGGGTCACCTTTCATCTCCTTCTCTCGACATGGCGAGCACGTGTCCGAGCTGCACGCTATGTTGGGTGCGGTGGTCGGTCAAAATATGTCGGTATATACCCCAAGCCCTGTTGAGGCTGACTTCTTCGTACTGTCTCTATTTGGCAACCACGTGTTCGCCCTGGGCGATGCGTAGTGTGAGCTGGTCGGTATATACCCCAAGCCCTGTTCAGGTTGAACGCGCGAGATGGTGGCAGCGCACAGGCCGTCTTGGAGGCGAACGGGCAGGTCCAACACTGGGGCCCACAGTGTGAAGTTAGTCAGGGCGCTCTTGTACAAATTTTCACGAGAAGGACCAATTTTACGATTCCGTTTGGGAGCCTATCGAGAGTTTTATTTCGAATGTCTTGGTGTACTGCGATGACCCCCGCCCCCCCATATTCAGTCTTCAATGCAGTCATTTGTGTGTCCCTTGCCCCACGTGTACAGACAAATGACGAACATGCCAGGGCGATGTGAGAGGTAGGGTTAGTCCTAATGGTCACGCATTCGGCCGACGTCACAAAACTATCCCCTCCTCGGGGGAAAAATGATTACCGTTGACTCGCGCCATGATAAGGGTTGCACGCTTTGGCCGAAACGTTTCCGACCGACGGGGATGACCGACGGGGATGACTAATATCCGAGGCATGCTACGGAAAGGTGCACCCTTTTTTGTCTAGGGGTCCTCGCGTGAGGAAGTTTTCACTTGTCCCAAAAACTGCCTTGGGAAAAAATAAAAGAGCTACCCGATGATTAGTCGTATGGTCTATTACGGGGATCCATAGTAATCAGGACCAAATATGGACAGTAAAAAGAGTGGACTATATAGGTTTTTGTGTGTTTCGTAGGTCCTGATTACTATGGCCCTCCGTAATAGGTACCAGGGTATACAACGAAAATTATGGCGAAAAAACGATCGTATGGTCTAGGTATACAACGAAATTCCGGCGAGTTTGGGTGAAGGAGCCCCATCATTCACAACACCGTGTTAGTCAAACGTCCTACCTCTATCGCAGCACGCTTCATCTTTGGATTTCCATTTTTGTTTCACAACATTCTTCGATGTATACCTGGGTCATGGGACTGTTTATCGGGTTAAGCGTGTAGTGTTTGTCCACGAAAGGGTTAGGTTGAGGCCTTAGAGCAGCCTCTGACACCTTGCTGCACTTGCTACCGTAGCATGCTTCCGCAATATATTGCCAGCTAGTCAACCAAGAAACACAAGAGCTAGTCGGCTTCGGAAGCATTGAGCAAACGCCATGCGGGCAATTGTTCGGGGGAATGAGCGTGTACGAGTAAAGCTTGTCCCGAGACTAAGGCGTACTCGTCTATGGGCGATTGGAGTTGGTGTCTTTACGTAGCCCATAGCCAGTGATATTTTTGAGCAACCCCTAAAATAATAAATACCAGGTATGTGTTACCTGCGCATTTCGATATATTTGGTAAGCCGGTGCACACCATCGTCGTGTCCCTGGCAATATATGCACACTCAACTTATTGCTTTATATCACGTTGCATACGAGAGCGCATACCGCCAGTCAAGCACATCGGTGGTTCAGTGGCATACTCGCTTGACACGTGGAGTGGTCGGTACGTTGCCAGGGTTGGCCCTCTTCGAACAGATTTTTGTGCTCGTATCCGCAACAACGTACGCTGTTGTACTCTAGGTAATCTGTTCTTTGTGACGACGGGTTTCGTGTGTTTGTAGACACGCGGTTACTCGGGGGCCTGGAAGACTGCGGCCAACGGAAAGCTACACGAAGATGGCTCGGAATTGCGATACATTTAGCGTCTGTAGATTAATCTGGATGAACGTCGACAAACATATGAAGGGAGTGCTTGACCCGACGCGCGAGACGGAAGAACGGGAGAAACCATTGCGGTTTTTGCTGGATTGTTTTGGTAAAAATGAAGTCGGTTTTGACCCTGGCTTACAGGGTGCAGTCTGCAAAGGATGACCAGGGGGGATGGATTCACAATTTGGGTTGGAATATGGGCCAGGGTAAGTGGTTGGTTTAAGATTAACCATCAATATTTGTTTTTAGCAGAAGACGGGATGTATTGGAAGCGTCCACCCTGATTCTCCCATCTATGGACATGGCTTCAAGTATAGCCATCAAAAGTCACGAACCCTCGAAGGTAAAAACCCACTGAACATCTGCAATCCAAGTGTGGCATTTGGCATGGGGCCTGTGACCTGTGGTCATATCCAGCTTCGATGGCCCTCTTGTGATCGTTTTTGCTACGTATTCACCCTGCGTCCGACTTCTCCGATCGGGTTGGGCCAAGCTCGAACGGAGGCATGCCTCTCGTGGGTCGCACCAAACAATGATGGCTCAGGACGTCTGCTCTTCGTCCCGATGGTCACGCACCCTTATTCCCCGACGCGTATGCCGTGAGAATTTTACGCATTTTCTGCTTGCAATGAAACCACAAAACGTTTCAGCGAGAGAAGGTGCAGCTCTAACAAGGCGACGAGAAGACGAGGAAGACTACGACGATCTACCTGCTGGGCTACTTGTACTGTCGTATACCTGGTAGATGGTTCATCTCCACCCGAGAAAACATCCAACGAGTCACTCTTTGAGATGAATACTTACTTTCACCAGAGCGGACAGAAGCAGGGAGCCTAGCGTGTCTGCCGGGAGAGTGATTTCCCGTCAGCAGCTCTAAAACGCGGAAAACATCCACTACCGTACGGTACATGCCCTCTAAAAATAAACGCTTTCTTCGGCCCCAGCCTCAACACCATGTTTTATGTGGGCACCCACACCAGCATTGTTTCTTATATGCAGTATCTTGCGATGTTTGCTCCGAATGTTGCTGCTTGACGGTAAATTTTTCTTATCCCGCCATTCCTTACGTCTTAGGCGTAATGTGAACACCGTTTTCGACGCCAAAATTCTAAATGGTCTATAAAAAATGAGCCTCAACTTAACGATCGATTGATTTTTTTCATTTGAGCGCCCGTACGTATTGTACTGTAGAGTGTGCCTGCCGTAAGTGGACGGCACTTATTGGGGCATGTAACGGCACAACAAACGTCTTGCCGTCTTGGCAATGTCGTTTCTGTTGACCCTGGTACTATATTACCCAGGGGAGTGACCGATCTATACCCCCCCCTACGTCGTAAATCTCGTACGCGGCACGTGCGATCGAATGTCACACGCCGCTTGCCAAATATGAGAGTTTCAACAAAGAAATTTTGTTAAGGTCTTCGAATAATTTCGATTAAATTCATCAATTTCGATTAAATGTATCACTCGCCATTTTGTGTCCAGCACAAGTGCGAAAGTCTAAGTACATAGACGAAGTACAGCACATCGATGCCTATCTGCTAATACATTTGGTAAGATACAAATCTAGCCGAAGGCTGCATCAGGCCGAATTCCTTGTCTGAGAATAATAGGCGCGTTCCTCACTAACTTTAGTACAGCGAATTCCGAATTTATTACTTTCGTTAGAAATCAAAGCCTTACTTAGTAGTGCTGTTAGTGGGTGTCCGGTTCTGCAATACCGGGGGGAACACAAACATAGTTTAACCTGCAAGTGAAGAGTTTGTTCATAAATCTGGGACGAAAACGGCAGGGTTTTTGTTATGGTGTAGGATATATGTCACATGCTACTAATAGTAAGGCAAAGGTGCACAGTTTTTTTTTTCTGAGGCTCCTCACCTGAGGAGAGCTCCATACCCCACCCAAAAACATATTTTGAGTAAACTAGAAGTGCAACCCGATTATGACGAAACCCACGGCCTACGTATAAAAAGTATTCATATTATTGCATAATAACAAGAAGAATGACATTCGGACGATTTTGGGTGAAGGAGCCCAGTCATTCAGAAACAAAATTGACCGAAAGTGCTCTCTCTATCATAGCGCGCGTCATACACCAGGTGCCGATAGAGGTGTAGTACCTGGTAGAAGTTACGGTGGGTGCTGGTTTTCGTCCGTTCCGCACAAAATGGCGCTGTGAGGCGGGGCAACATCCACGGAGGAAAGGGGTGGGCGCGTCTAGATCATGGAGGCACCACTACCGCACATTCGATGTTCGATCCATTGTATGACGTCGGAGTTGCCAAGGTTCAAAACTTCGAGGTGGCATCATCGAAACCCATAACACCAAAAAAAGTACTTCAACACAGCGGTAGCACTTACCATGCATTCGTGGAACAGCACGTCAACCATTGATGTTGTTCAAACTGCACGTCAACCATTTTCTCGAAAATGTGTTATTATGCTGCTCTCCCTTCAACAAGCGGTAGTCGGAATTCTATAGTGTGTACGTGCACAATTCCGTGAATCAATTAGCTTTGTCTGTGTCGAGCACTCTGCACAGCAGATAAGTTAAAACATGTCCCATCCATAGCATGCATGCTTTACCCCTCTGACCGCAAATTTAACTTGGACTAGGTAGTGCATAGAAACATAACCGTAATGACGGCGTGATAAGTAAATGTGCACCCACCGGGTGTGGTATAATCGACCTACTACCTGAATTACTTAGCCCGTGTATACGTGTACGGGTATTTTTTGTTTGACCTACTCTTACTTTGCCCGTGTGACGTACGCTGTTAGGCACAACAAGATAGTATGCGTACGTGCCCGGATGTTACTGCATGCAGCAGGTTTGTTTGTACAACCTACTGCACATTGAGGATCAACGCGTTAAGGTTGATGCTGGCAATGCCATGTTAAGGAGGTGACAGCTTGCTTCACGGTCGGACGTTTAAATGCCTCAATAAAACCGAACAAAACTGCGGGCAGGGTTTCCCAACTATTACTCAGCGTCACGGCGAGAAACAATCTTGCCAAGAAAGGCTGCTTCGGCTCGTACCGCCGGCAAAATCCAACAATTTATAACCCGGTCTGCGCACGCCTACTTTTTTTGTGCTGAGGGCAGGCAGACGTCGTGTTACCTCGATCGGTATGTATGTACCTCTGCCACAGGATTAGCGCGGAATTGACGGCTTTATGGAGGGCAACCTGGCCAATCTACTGACACAGTTATTCGCGCCCTCCTTGTCGAATGTCCAAGAAAAAAACAAAAACAAGTGTGGCCTGCAGCAGAATGCGAGATTCAAATTGTACCCTGTCACCTTTTACTGTATGCGATATTCAACAACTTTGAAGTCAGAACACGGAACCCATTCTAGATGTGTAAGCCTGCGATCTCGGGAAAGCCGGAGCGCATTGACCACGGCATGAAGTATCATGGCCATATGCTGAAGTTTCTGTGATACCACATATAGACTATGGGTGGAGCGGCTGAAATAGGGAAGCGGCGTGACTTCTCCGCGTTGCCGCTGCAGCAGGAACTTTTTCAACCCGAGTCTGCCACAGTTAGCCAAAAACAAACAGCAATCGGCATCACAAAGGCGAATACAGCCACTACCCGGTACCCGTGTGACCACGTACTGGTATGTATATGCAGTTCGTGAGGCCGCCTTAACCGGGACACCATTGGGTTCGGAGGCAAAACGGGCCTACTTCCCAGTAATCACAACAGTGTGTGTGTGTTCTTCACATTAAAACTTATCTTTCCATCCATCCACATCCAGCGCAACCAGTGTCCATGCCGATGCCTCCTACTAATGGAGAGGCGAGGTCTGTGGTCACAAACTACAAGACAGAAATACATGATGAAAATACAGCGATATGACGTGGCCATGCAATGCCAACCGCAGTGAATACGAGGGCGGAACATATGCACGCCAGTACACAATAATATATCTTCGAGGATGAAAAGAAGAATACGATAGAAGAAACAAAAAAAAGGAACGAAGAAAAAATGAAAGAAAAAGGGAAGAGAAAAGCGAACGCAGGAAGGAGCAGTGCAACGCGTGAGTGCTAGCAATCACACTAATAATAATGTAATCTAATGTTAAGGCGCGTACCGGAGTGGGGGTGAGCGGAGAATAACCTGCTTCGTGGCCCTGGATCTAGGTTACCACTAGGGAGGGAGAAGGAGAAAGAGAAAGTGCGAAGACATTAAATGGGATGAGCAACAAGAACAAAAATGCAATGATCCGGATGAATGTCGTATTATATAGATGAGCATGTGATGAGAAGGAAGGTAGAGCAACGGCAGCAGGGTGGGTTAGAGCGATACTAAGCCGGGAGTTGGTACACAATGGAGGTAGAGTTTGTGCATAGGTTTCCCTTGGTTTTCTTTTACTTTCTGGGAATGTTTGGGAGTGATAGACTCTGGACCTCATGCTACACATTGTCAGCTGAAAAACATAATATTTATATAGCGTTTCATTTTCTGCTGATTAGTCATTATTTGTTACTGACACTCACGCTGCGCATTGTCACATGTTAACCATACGAAGTCGTAATGTAGTAATGCGAGTGGCATATTTGACGGCAGGCTCTATAAAGTATTAACATATTATACCAATGTTAAGCAAGCCTCTCATTGTAGTTGGAGCATTACTACTCTAGATACTCTACGGGTGGGTTTGCACATAGGCCTGTGTTGTCACCGCGGCGAAGACCTAATAGGGGGGTTGTTCCCGAAGAGAACGGGCATGCTAGTGGTGGGATGAGTGTCCTGGTCGCTACCGGCCCTCTGATTAATGTCAGACACGGCGTATTCCAGTGTAATACCAAGTGCCCGTCACCCTTCGTCGGATTTTGTCATCATGCCAGTTGACTGGTTTGAGGGAGGAATGCTTGTGAGCTCCAAAAAGAAAACGAACAGAAGAACAGAACTATCAAATATATCCTATATTACATACTCTGCAATGCAGGTATACCTCGACGTATAGAATACGATAGGCAAATGCTTTTCATCCCTGCGTGTTCCGAGCCCCAATCTCATTAGTCGAGGGCCCTCCCGCGCCCGGCCACGGATAATTGGGTTTCGCCGGGCGCTCGGCGGGAGTTGCCCCTCGGGGCCACCCACACAGTCCCGCCGCACCCGGGGAGGATATGGCCCCATCCCCAGTTCAGAAATCTTTCCCTATTTCTATAAATCTGACAACGCGGGGACGAACACCGAGTTCTCCCGGATCAACACCGCCCAGCACGGTGTGGAAACCTCAATCCTATTCGCTGGTCACTGATTGGCCGGAGAGCGTAGAGCCAGCGCCTGCCGGGGATGATACGGCCCCATCCCCGTGTCAGAAATCCCTCCGTATCTCCACAGCTTCGACATCCCGAAGACGATGACGACGATCCCGCGGGTCGACACTGCCCCGCACGGTGTGGAAACCCCAACCCCACCCTGACAGGTTGTTGATTCGCTGGAGCTCGTACATAGAGCCAGCGCCAACCGTGGAGGATAGGGTCCTACCCCCGGATCATAATACTTCCATACATCGACAACTCCGACAAGTCGGGAAATAAAACGATGATCCCCCGTGTCGATACCGCCCCACACGGTGCGGAAACCCCAACGCCATTGGCTAGTTCCTGATTGTCGAGGGGTTGCGCATAGAGCCAGCGCCTCTCGGGGAGGATATGTTCCCATCCTCGGTTCAGAAACCCTTCTATTATATCACTGCAACTCCGATTAATCGGGGACGAAAACGGAGATCCCCCTGGTCGATACCGCTCCGCACGGTGTAGAAACGCAACCCCACCGGCCGATTACTCTTGGCTGGGGTTCGTATATTATAAACCCTGAGCCGCTCGTAGAAGATAGGGTATCATTTCCGGTCCAGAAGTCCTTCCATATATCTATATACATATCCGAAAACCCGGGGGGGAAATACGTTTCCCGGGGTCGATACCGCCCCACACGGTGTGGAAAACCAAGCTCCGGGTATTCCAAACAGTATCTAGGCTAAGGTTTGTAGAGAGAGCAAACCACCCCGAGAGCTTCAGCAAGTTCAGTGACTATCATCTCGTACTAGCCTGTTTATAGAGAAGTTGTAGATTCAACATGGATCAATAGCAGAATTCACTAGACATCGAGTGCGAGATCGGTGCAACTTGGTTATCGAAAACTCAGATATTCACTTAACAAGAGCACTCAGCAATCAGCAGCAAGGAGCACAAGGAGGAAGCAACACACAACAACGCACCAAGACGACACTAGGTTCCACTTGACCGGTAAATGATACAAACAGCAGCAGCGCAATCAGGCGCCACAACGACTACACGCCTTCCACACCTCCTCTACTGCTCCAACGAAGCTGGGACGAAAGCGGATACCCCCCGATACGACATCGCGACAAATCCAACTGTCTACGTGCATACCGTCTATGACCTTCGCTTGGCGCAGCCCCATAAGAAAAAAAACCTGCGCGAAGCCCGCTGATTTTTGCGCTTGTATATGTATACATGCAGGTGCAAGATGCAGGAATGCCGGCGGGTGTAGGGGTATGGAAGCACGTACAGGTGCGGTTGCATGCACAACCCCAAGTCGACGAGAGATGGGAAGCAAGCGCTGAATCCCACGCTTGAGGAACGCCGAGGTCAGCATGGCAAGTCGGATGGCGGAGAGGGCAGTAGTTCTTTTCGAATCCACACATGGGGTACAGAAACACACGACGACAGCGGCCGCAGACAAGACAAGAAAATACGTTAGCACATTTGGTATGTACCCCAGCAATTATTTCGGATCTGGTAGGTTATTTTCGGTGGACCTGGGTTCGAGAAATGTTCTAGCAAAAATGTACACGACCTTGTTGCCCACCGCGGTCACGAATTTGAACCCCGACCTGCGCACACGTAGATGGGCAAAGCACGCGAAGTAAAAGAACCCAACCTGGAGACCAACATGCTGGCCCGTTTCCTGGTCGTCTTGTACTGACAAGAAGGACAAAAAACAGAATATACTTCCAAGTAAATACCACGAAAAACGGGAAGCCTATATATATATATATTTCTCACTTTTTTACTTTCCAGCTTCTGGACAAGCTGTGGTCACAGGTGTCGTCCCTGCTCCCCCCCGGTATGTGCCTTCATTTTTTATCGCGCAGAGGGTTCAGCATTCCCAACGCTCGTCGAGTTTCATCGAATTTTGCTAACTCACGCTCTCGCGCTTTCCGCAAGTCAGTTTTAAGCACACAAGAAAAAGTCCCTACGAGTACGAGTATGCACTCGGGGGTCTCGAACCCGTGACATTGACCTTAGTGGTTACGAGGTTAGCCCACTAGACCATCGGGGACGCCAACAGGCAGGCCTAAGACATATGACATTGCGGCGACACCGGGTAATTCCTCTATCGAGGAGCCCCAACTTTCGGGACAGGGTGAGCCATAACCGTCCCCTCAATCGCGGCATGGCCCTGCGGAAAGCGCGAGAGCTGGGCTGGTTAAAACCCGCTTGGACCGACAGTTGTCTTGTGAGTTAAGGCCCGAGCGGAAACGGTGTAATTGTTTGACCATAGCACGAATTAACAGTTCGATTACTGTGGATATGACGAGCCATGGAAAAGCTGACCCGTCGGCGGTAAAGGCTGGGCACGTACGCGTGCGGTAGGTATGGTTGGAGAGTAATGGGGTGCGAAATGCTGTGGGACCAAAAGCTTAAGCTGCGATGCAAAATTATGCCAAATATTGGGCCGAATACGTGCCGCGGGCAAAATAAGCGGATGAGAGCACACCAGAATATAGTCCGCATGAGTCATTTATGTGGAGATCTTGACACAAAATCACGGTGTAGATATACGTACCGGGCTAGAGTGGAATGCACGTCCCTCGTTTGTACAACTGTTGCGCATACCGTATGGCCAACCCGGTGAAAGTAATAAGAAGAAATTTAGGCCACAGCGCTACCCAGTGCAAATGCAAACATTTTTTCCAAGCCCCAGAGGCGAGTCCTTCAGTACACAAAGCCCGGCAAACAAAAGGAGGTGGAGAATATACCATCTGGAGTCAGTGATGCCCGCACCCACCGCCCCAATTGACGGAAGCAGCGGCGGCTGCGCTGTCTAAAACATTGCTTGCCTTGTACCTACTTCAGAGTATCGTGCAAGATCGGGTGGATCTAGTATAGAAGTGTCAAAAAACAATTTCCGCCAACTGGTGATTGCCGAATGTCTGAAGGAGGTTTTAGAGTGTGCAGTCCCAACATGAAACTACAGAAGTGAACAGCAAAGCCCTGGCGTTCACTACATGCAACAGGGCAAACAATTCCTCCCGCCCTTGCCTGTTCCTTGGCCCTGCACATACTGTACCTTCAATCGACGCTACTTGACCCTGTCATCACCTATTGGTACCAGGGTACTTGCTATGATAATACAATACCACGGTTACGGTGCGCCCATGACATTGCGGTACGAACAATCGCAGGCATACGAATTGCTGCATATCTCAATCTGTCATACTGCAAGGCGACAAACTTGCTCCATGTCTCAACCACTCAAACGGAATGGTGTGTTTCATGCGACCTACAGCAGATGCATTCATTTTTTCCCCTGGGAATGTTCGGTGCGCTGCTGCTTGCTCCAGTGAGGAAGGTCAGTCCGGTGATGCTCGTCCCATCTACCCGTCCACATCCTGTCGCTGTGGTTGCTATAATGAATGGGGACGTCTTTGGTACGATTCCGCTTACTAACGGAGTGTTGTCGGTATGGCACCTGACCGTTTTGTTCATCCTTGATTTCAGGTATAATTGATACCTGGTGCCTGGCACGAGTTACGTGATATATTTTACGAGTATTGCCACACGGTAAAGATCACTCACATATATAGACAATGTGTTTTGCCATTGATATAGCATGAGCGGCTCTACTATACGAATTACATACTGTACCTCACCACATAAACATTTTTTGAACAATGACTGCTTTCGCAGCCCAAGGAAACAGCCAATCGACTACGGTAGTACAGCACAGTAGCCTATTCATAGTGGTAGACTTATATCTGGTACTTGGCCGCAAACAAACCTGCAAAACGCAAGCGAGAGTGCATAAATATCTGGTGTGCATGTAGAAAATTGGCGAACCACGTTTCGGCTGTCGAAATATCTGGATCCTTAAAGTTTCCCCTCGCGTGGCACGTGGCAGCCTGGTCAGTGAAAATCCGACGTGCTCCGTACGGGTCTCAGAATTGTAGGGATGCGAAGGTCTATGGTCTTAAGAGTACAGCCATGCATGATAATGAGCACACCCCCGCCCCCCAAGAGGGCGCGCGGTCAATGATCGCATAAATAAGGCGAGCAACGAATGAGTACGCCCCACCCCCCGTACCGTGGCGTGGGTCGGTTATGCTATTCGGTCTCCGTAAGCATCTCCCAGTACACCTTGTAGACCTATTATACGACCTGATCTGGCCGATAGGGGTAGGTGTTGTTGCTGCCATTGTCGGGGCCAGATTTGGCGAACATCAAGCCCGAAAAAATCCAACATGATGTACACGAGCGTACGCGTTGCCTTGTTGTTAGCATTCGTTACGTACCAGGTATTGCTTAAATACAATGGTTTTTGATACATAAACATTATACCAGCTGTGACTTCGACGGACGAAATGCCCGACAGGTTAAGAAACGCAGACGCGTGGTACGATTGAGATTGCACTTTTCGGCTGAAACGGTTTCCGGACGACGAGGCTCCTTGACCCAAACTCGTCGGAATGTCGTTTTATTTTTGGCAATCATTTTCGTTGTGTATCTAGGGCATACGAATTGTTCATCGGGCAGCGCCTTTAAGTTCCCCCAAATCATTTTTTTTTGTATAGGTATTGAGCTCCTCAAGTCATAACCCTCAGAAAAAAAAGGCGTAGCTCTACCGCAGCATGCGTCCGTAACAGCAGCAGCAGCAGCAGTAGCAGTAGATGTGTGGAGGAAGCACTGAAAATAACGGCCTGCTTCTGCGGTGGTGTGGTATATAAGTAGCTCTGCAGTTAGGAAAAAAACAATATAAAAGTATCAGAATAAATGAGTGTTTGCCCCGCTATTAAGACACATGCTACGATCGAGGTGCATTATTTTATTTCTCGGGTTCCTCACTTGAGGAGTTCTAAACCTCACCCAAAAAACGATCTTGAATAAACTGAAAGTGCAATCCGATGAACAAAAACCTATGGCCTAGGTATAGAAAATATTCAGTTTGAAAAAACAAGAATGGCATTCCGACGGTTTTTGGGTTAAGGGGCCCCGTCATTCAGAAACAAAAAAGCCGAAAAGTGCTACCTCTATCGTTTCACGCGTCTTAACAGCAGCTCAATTGTGGTGCCGAGAGCGGCGCACGTCATTAGTATGCTCAGTTGCTCTTCAGACCGTCGCCTGCCGTCGGAATAGCCTGCCAAAACATCCACCCATTCGAGTAGGGCGCTAGTCTGTAGGTGGATACAGGCAGCATCTTGGATATCACTGCGCGATAAAACTCCGGCGTATAGTGGAAGTCTTTGTGAGGGTGATACATACATCGACTTTTTTTTTCTTCTTGGTATTAGACAAGTGCAGTAGTAAACGTGTGCCAATTTTGAATACAAAGGCCTCTGTTTTACATTAATCGCTCGGCAGCTCTGCAAAAAGAAAAAAGCCCGATAAACAAATATGCCAGAGATTAAGTCAGAGTTCTTCCACATAAAACCTGATTGTTGTAGGCCGTAAGCGCCCGGCATCAGACAGCCTTCATATACCAAAAAAACTAGTGCAAATGATATCTGGCTTGCGCTAGTGGGCGCTAATCTGTACATGCAGGCAGCCAGTTATACATTTCTAAATAATATCCCGGAGCATCAGTATAACAAGCGGAAGAGTGTGTGAGGCTGGTATATTGTTGTTATTTATACGTGGTACCGGTAGATAGTATTTTTGGTAATATTTCTTTTGTTTTTATGTTGGCTTTCCAGCAACATGCAGCGTGAACGTCAACACCCATTCAACACTAAGAAGCACCCCCCTAGGAGAAGAAGACATCCAAGATTGAGGGGGGTGGGGGTGGGAGGAACCCTGTATGCTCGCCTACATATGGTGTACTCACACCTCCATTGTAAAACTACGACATAAAAAATCGATCACCTGTACCTCCAGCGCCCTTGCCCCAACTTTCTCCCTCATTCCACGCTCACCTTGCTTCAAGTCTTGAAACCTAAATCGTACCCAGGCTCCAAATGGTGTCCCTCGAAGCAATGAATTACGTAGCATATGTATGAATTTCATGGTATCAATTTTATGAAGGACGAAGTCTCCAAATACCGATCTGAGTGCAAATATGATCAGTCACAACCTCTGACAATCATCGCTGATTTGGAGTTTTATTTAGTACCACATATATTTCCTGACCACGCCCGCGAGAACGCGAAACTTTACACATGTCAGGTACATTGTCAAGTGCAAAATTCCAAAAAAGAAATAGAAATAACCATAAACAGAGTGCCTACGGCGAGGTTCGAACCAGCAACGCCGGGGAGTTATCGTGGCCGAAAACGTATTTCCAGAAGCACACCGAGGGCACCGCCCAAGTACGGTTGAGGTATCTCATAGTTTTTTGGTGTCTGCAAACCACGGTGCTCCGGCGATCCCCCAATGGGAATATCACAAACTGCGTGAGTGAGGAAGCAATGATCCATGTTTTATTAATAAACACCAACGGGGGGCACGGTGGCTCCACCCGTCAAGATCAACATCCAAAAGAAGGGAGAGCCCGTGGTGCGCTTATCCTGCGAAAATATTGTTCTACAAGTCGAGATGCAAACCATGAGTGAATGCGCAAACATCTATCAGGTTCCCTGATATATATATTACGCATTGCAGCGTGAAACGGGGTATACCCAACTCCCCCAACCGTGCATAAATGTCTAAGTGTATACAATAAACCTCCCCCAACCAAAACGCCTGGCAAGCTGGGCGAAGCCCCGAGCAATCACCGGCTCACGCAGTGGCTCGACGAAAAAGCGGTCAACCCCTTCAAAACTGCTCCCACGGCTTACGGGGAAAATTTCGTCGAAACCGTGTGGAATACGTATGTCCAGAAGCAAAAGGATTATTTCAGGCCAAATCGTCACAAAGTATGTCGATTTTTTCCGATTCGTTTTCAACGAGTTACCACCTAATAAAACAAAGGACTGCCCTGCACGTGGCAGTGCAAGATCCGGCGACTTTCTACGGCCCCAAGGAGAAATTCCGTCGACGAAACCGGCTGACTCAGGCTCGTTCTAGCTGCCCTCCAGTACAAATTATGCCACCAGTGTTTGCATGCCACCGATGTTTACAAGCTACCGGTGTTTACGTGACAACGGTGTTTACATACCCCTGGTATTTATATGCCCCCGGCGCACTGCTTACTCCATGACCGAACGTCCGGTATAGCAAATACAAACCTATGAACGGATGTACCAGCAATGGCTTGCAGCGGTATGTGCAAACAACGACAGCATAACCATGACGTAATGCCTTGCAGCGTTAACCACTAGCAACAAAGAATACGTTGAACGGAATCGTGAACAATGTCTTTCAGCGGTATGCGCAAGCAACACGAAGCCAACGCAGTATATTCGGTAACGGCAACACCATAAACAAAGGGTCTAACCTCCACGCGGCCAGTTTTTTCTTTTCAGGACAACTCGCACGGTGGCTCGAAGGGTGACCTTCGGGCCGTAGCCTCATTGTCACGTCGACACGTCTCACAATGTCGCATACTTACAGCAGCAATACAATTGCAGCAGTGCGCACTCTCCGGGACAGTGTCATGCAAAGTTCCTCTCGAGATCAATGAAGGCAATCCTCTCTGAGGATTTCAAAACCTTGAAAATTGTATTCGCAGAAAATTCGAAGAAAAATCGAAACCGCACCACTGTTGCGTTTCCTCAGATATCCCAGCTCGATATTACAACTTGCGTTGTTTCAGGGTTAGGCGTGGAATTTACACATACACTGCTCGGTGTCTCCGTATCTCCATTTGAAGCCCGGAACTCGCATCTGGCTCACGCTTGGCCATCGTTCAACCGCGTGAAAAACACCATCATAAAAAAGAACACCGGAACGCCCGGTGAGACTGCTCCCCAACTCACAAAGGTAGACGGACACGCGGATTATTCGCCACACCAATGTTACGTAACCGCTGGTGCTGCAGAGGCATGTGCCAAACGCGAATAGCAACGAGCCACATGTGCAAACCTCACAGCGCCACACAACCTACTTAAGGGCCATCATAGCCAAGAAAGACAGGTTAAGATACGGGCGAACTGTCTCAACCTCAAAATCTCCTTCCTGCCGTATGAAAACTTACACAAGTAGACGGAGACCGCTGATATTTCGCCCCGTCAACGTCACAATGCTGCTGCTGAGGTCAAAGCGCTGCTGCAGAGCCATGTACAAGGTGCGCATTGCAACATCCTAGCAAATCGGCAGTCATACCTGGACGACGAACGCGGGGCGAAAATGAAAGCGAAAACTGCCTCAACCCCAAACCCGCCGTTAGCAAACTGGCTTGTAACCGCTGTCTGACTTCTTGTCGAAGCAAGACCCATCGGTGACTTTTTGCTCGACCTTGCTGAGACCAGAATTACCGGACATAAGGGTCCCCTCGCAATCTTCAAAGCGGATCGTCTTAGCGCTTTTGAAGGTGTTGTCGATGAACTCAAAACCATCGGACACAGAAAGTTTGAGGCTTTCTTTTCCGCCGCTCATGGTGTTGTCCGAGAAGATGTTGTCCTTCGACCGTCCGGAATTCACCACCCACGGATCATCAGACCCCTCGTAGGTGAAAACGTTGTACCTGATGACGATACCCGATCACGATTTGGGGACAGAGCAGTTAATGCTTTGTGAAAACTGGGCGCATATAACTCGGCCGGGGTATGGCAGTGTCGGGCGGTTTTAGATGTCTTGTCGATTGCATGGATAAACCCCAAGTAGAAACTATGCGGGAGCTGGTACTGACGTATTCATCTTCCACCGGACGAAAGCACGCCGCATTACGCGACCATATAAGAGGTGAGGCTGGGGAAGGGCAACGTCACGGATGTATAACCGATTCCGCTGTTCCATTAAACACCATGTTTCTCACTTTTCAGAGCCGCTGATGACGTTCTTTGAGAACACGTTGTCGGCGCATCCCACGGACAGCCTCACGCCGTACTTGTTATCCTCGAAAACGTTGTCGGACACCTCGGCATTAAAAGTCTCCATCAGCGCCATCCCGGCGTCACCGTTGTCGTGTACGTAGTTATCTAGAACACGATCGAGCACCAAAAGCGGTAAGCGCAAGGCGAATTTCGGTGGTTCGTTTTTGGTGCATTCATATCAGTGAAACAACTCTCTGTATGCTTTGGGGAGGGGGAAGGGTTGCCTCCTTTGTGACCCTGAATGTGAGTTTCGAATAGGGAGGGAGCTGCAGAAAAGTCCGAAGATGGTAGACAGTATAGAGTAAACGCACTACTACAGCTGTCGGAGCGTTTTGGTACAACCCGAGGTTTGAAACGCGTGAGCAGTCGATCCGTCCTGCCTTCACCGACTGTACATGGTGGCTCCTTAAGGTCGTGTGGCGTATCGCTATTTGTTTGCTTTGGTCGAGTCGGGGCTGAACAAACATCAAGATTTATAGCGGTTTATGCTGTGCTTGCACTTCAACATCAGGTGCGGGCTTCTATTGTGTCTTTCTAGCTCGTCGTCGGCTCGACATTGCCATCTGATAACCCACAAGGAAAGTTTGATCAAGCTATTCATCGATATACAAAATAAAAATCGGCGTGGCCGCTTATTCATTGAAACCGTTTATGTGCATGCTATCTCGTGACACTGATCACCAACGTTTCCGGCTGTCTGTAGCACGTAGGTGCGGTGCACGGTGTCCCGGTTGTTTAGATAGTTTCTCACCCTTGACAGTGGCGTCGTCGCTGCTCCTGTGCAGGAATATGCCCACAGATTCGTCACCGCCCTTGTACACCTCGTTTCCCTGATCATTGCCACACAGCGAGAAATGAAAGAAGAATATTGTGAACTTTGGGTATCGGGAGAGGGATGCAAGGAACAAGGAACTTTCACATGCCAAATATACGATTTTACTCAAGCGTGATTGCGAGGTGTACTATACAGGACTTCGTAGTGCCGTGCTATTTGACGTGGATCTACTCAGTAATTTCCGTGCTCCCGTTGTGGTTCGACGGAAAAGTTCGACCGAATCTGCTCATGGTGCTGTCGTCGTGGCAAGAGGCATCAGGGCTACCGGTGACCCAACCAAATGGACAGAAACGGTTTTGCTGCAAGTGCGTACTTACCTGGATGGACACGCCGTTGCAGCGCTTGGAGGCGATGATGCCGTGGTTTCCGTTGTTGTAGACCTTGTTGTCGTGGATGGTCAAGAGATCGCTGTCGTCGTGGGGGTCAAAGCCGTATTCCGTGTTGTGGTGCATCTTGTTGTTCCTCCAGTCTCCCCTCTCGTGGCCGTACGTGTACACCCCGAAGTGATTGTGGTGGATGTCTGAGTCGTAGATGTTGCCGTAGACGTTCACCTCGTCGAATACTTCCGGGTTGCTTCCGTCTTTGCAGAACCCTCGTACCTGGCCATTACGATACGTTTCGGGGATATGCAGGCGCAATTGCAATACGAGAGTTGGACGAAAATACAATAAATACATCGTCGTGGTATACAGAGAGCAGCGGGACGACTATCGGCGTAGAAGCACATATTGTACATTGCCCGATGCCAACTACGATACTGCTTTAGAATCGTAATCGTACGCGTCGTGTTTTCACAGGTGTAAAGTACTGGCTGTTTTATTCCGCATCTACATGTTGATCAATCTGTGCGGCGTCTGAGGGAAGTCCACGATTTAACGGATTCATCAACAATTTCGTGTCGACCAATGTTTTCACGTTAATGCAAAGTGACTGCGTTGTGCGTGCACGAAACCAGCTGTCGCTGTATTTGTTATTGTGTTGAAGGTTAATAAATATACTACACTTCCCCATCATAAGTATCGTCCACATCAAACCCAGAATGTCACAGATAGCGGCCAAAATACATTGCCTTCTCCCTCAGCAAAAAATGTTATTTCCCCACCTTCCACGTGAGGCCGTAGCTCTCAGAGCCGTAGTAGCCGAGGTAAGCCATTTCGCTGTCCTCGATGTCCATCCTTGCCTCTCCCATCGTGTTCTTGGCCTTGCCGTTGCAGGTTTCTTTGCGGTCGGTGATGATCTCGGAGATGGCGCTAATGTACGACCGGCCATCGTCTTCGTCTTTGCGAACGCCGTTCTTGGATGTGTCCCAGGCGAACACCTTATTAGGAGTATGAGTGGGTGCGTGGGCACAATGATTAATCATGAAGTTAGAGCCACGCGGAGCGAGGAACTATCGCAAAGTCCTTCTTCATACATTCGGCATGTGGTTCGGACCAAGAAAACGCACACCCACAAAAGAAAATATAATTGCGGAAAAATGATCTCGACGAAATCCTCGACATCACAGCTGTAGCATATTCGTATTTGTTTAACAAAATAACATAATCATGTTGAGTCCGCAGCAGATATGTCTATACCCAGCAGCCTACAAACGAAGACCTGTGGGTGTGAAACGAATTTTAAACCTACCGCTGACATTTCAATCAAGAAAACCTTTTAGCCGTTGTCCCGCCAGTTCGTGATAATTCCTTCAAGGAGTACAGGCTGCGGCTACGGTAGAATACGACAACTCCACTTGCTCTACCCCTCTGACCTTGTTTGGCCCGATTGTTAGATGCGCATCATAACCGCTGAACCATAGAAAAACACTGACCGATATATCAGTAATGGTGGTGTATCCCTAACAAAATCACAGTCCGGGATCCGTCTGGATATTTTGCCTGGACCTCGAATTTTCCCCAAGAGTTGCATTCCCTTTAGTCAGCACTGGCACCGAACAGGCGGGATTATTGTATTTTTTCTTGCCTGGAAGTGTGCACGATGACTTCCAGGCGTGTACTCGAACACACCAGACGTACCTTGGTGCTGACGAAATCGAGGCTTCCTCCGTGGGCCCTCAAGTTGATGAAAGTTTTGCTGGTACTCAGCAGGCGCAGCTCGTCTGCACCGCCCCCCGCAGATTTCCCGTGTACCTGATAAGAAAAAGACGGGGGGGGGGGGAGGGGGGCGGGGGGGGGGGTGAGCG
>JAYJMJ010301755.1:24536-74925 GCA_036873875.1 Laminaria ephemera | reverse complement strand
TAAATGGGTCAGATTAGTTAACCACACAACAGGAGACTCACGCTTTTGGGACTTCAACCAAACATTCGGTGATACTGTCAAAGACCATTATAACGGTGCTATAGCGAAGCTTGAAGGATTTCCTGCGGATAGTGGACATGTACGTGCTTACGGTGTTAGTGACGGTTTGGAGTTTGATGGTGCCCTACAGAAAGTGGTTATCCCTTCCTATACCTTAAGCTCTGGGGACGTTATAAAGATTAAGGCGAAAAGTTCTCAGGCAGGAATCTCTTACCCTTTATTCGGTGACTCTGACTCTCACAGTGCAATGTCCTTAAGGACTGCCGATGTTCGAGTTAAAATAAATAATACTGAATACCTGCTATCTAATAACTACAACCAACCCTCAGTTGATGAATGGTTTGTTCTAGGACTTGAATATGACAGCGGGATTTACACCGTCACTCTTGATGAGATTGTGGTTGGCACAATAACCACAACTAACTCTTTCGAAATACTCTCGTTGGGCGCGCATTATGTTAACTCAACACTAGGTCTGCAAGGTACTGTCGAGTACTGCGATATTGCAAGCTCACGTTACTACGACTTCACAAAAATCATTAACAATACAACTGTACCTGAAACCATTAATGGTCAGGATGGTACGCTTGAAGGTTTTACTAATGTGTTTATCCCTGAAAAGACTAAGACTTTGGTTGGTCAGAAGTCTTCCAGTACAGCGCAGGGTGGTATAAGTGTACCGCTGGATGATAATACTGATACGTTAACTTTAGACCTTGTATTTGGTAACACTATAGCCGAAGCAAGGACTGCTAAGACATCGTCAGGTTCTTCTGCCTTGACGCAGATATTTTGGTGGGGTAAGTCCTCTCTAATTTTCCATAATGACACAGGTGTATTTACTGTAGACACTGATATATCTAGTATTAAAGTTAATGATGTTGAAGTCGCTACATTATCAGACCCTATAGAAATATATAGTATGGTTGCTGGTGATAAACTAAGTATTGTCGGGGAGAAGCATAGCAGTAATGAGATTTTACGTGTTGGTTCATCCCAATCAGAAGTTTATTCACTTATGGGTATTATATATCAGAGTATAAGTGTTTCTGGTACAACTAATAATTTCAACCTAGACTTCACAATCGAAGCTGGCTCAACCATCATGGACACAAGTGGTAATAATCACGGTACTGTTGTTGGTGGTGATTTAGACCGTATTTATGATTACAGTGGTTATGGTGAGATTTATGGTTATAGGTTTAATGGAGAGAATTATGCTACATTTGACACTTGGACAGTTCCAGCAGGTGAAGACTTTCAGATTTCTGGCACATTTGAAAAGTTGAATGATGGTATAGGTTCTATGCTATTGGGACACCCAACAAACTCTTTTGATTATATACACAAAAACACTAATAACGATATTGCAATCAGGGTTAACGGTGTTATCAGTACTATTACAGGAGTCCCAGAAGGAATGTGTGATTTTACTATATCTCGCATCAATCTCAATGAAATTACAGCTACTTTTGGAGGAGTGACCACCTTAATAACTGCTGGACAGGACTTTGTATTAGGTGCTTTTGCATCATATAATAACTATGATGTTAAATATCCAAATATGATAACTAAAGTCGCAATGAGTCATGCTAACGACTCACGTAACTACGACTTCACTGCTGGTGAAACTTCAATGGTGGTCGATGGTTCATTACAGAAAGCTATCCCTGAAACTATTCAAGGCAAACATGCTGTAATAACGAATGATAGTGTGGTTAAGTGGCAACCTATTGTCGAGGTTAATGAATTTTCGATAGGCAATGGTGTTCAATATGACTATACATTAGTTAAAGATTTTCTTAATAGTGTGTCAGACCCTTCATATGTTCATAGAGGAAAGGTTTATGGACAAACATTAGATGTGTATAGCTCTAGTGTAATGACCAGCAAAGGTGCTTCTGCCGCTACACCTTTGCTGGTGGAGGTCATGGCAGGAGATAATTACTTTGACGGTACAGACTTCAATGAGAATTACCACTTAGACGAATTCAACTTTTATATTAAAAGAAACACCCATTTAACGGTTAGAGGAATCCGTGGAAGAAAGGTTGGTTTGCAAGGTTATGGCGCTCAAAACAATAAGTATGAAATAGATAGTTGTTTAATGCTTGCTAGGGGTTCGGCTAATTTGTTTGCAAATCAACTAGGCTCAAATACAGACTTGTTGATTAAAGATTCATATTTGGATGGCTATAGAACTACATTGGTATCTAGTTCAAGTACAACAGGTGACTTGAAGGTTCTAAATTCTGTAGTTAAAAATTGTTCAGGTTATGGAGGGTTAGGGTATAACATATATGACCACGTAAATTCTGTTGTTAACTGCTTAGTTTTTAATGATGCGGGGGCAACTTGGGGCGGTACTCAACGCGCTTTTGAGCCATTAGTAGGAGGCTCAAACAATATCTCTGATGACTCTACCGCAGTTGACACAGGTATTGGTACTCAAGACGCAAACCTTGCAACTTACTTCGATGATAATAATCAAATTACTCCTGCGGGGCGTACTGCAATCGGTATAGATACAGGGTGGAATGGAAGTACGATTGTTGAATGGGCTGATGCTACTGGTATAATAGTAGAACCTCCTGTTGGATCAGTTAATCTTCTTCAGTTAGGGTCAGGTAGTGTGTTAGATGTTAAATACTTTGATGGTTCCACTTTATCTGCAGTTACCTTACAAGTGAATGGTGTAGTTGTTTGGCAGATATAATATGTATATACTTAGCCATTAAGGAGGTGTATCAATAATAGATATGTAACACTCCAGTCGTATAACAATTATTAAATTAACAGGAACAAGATAATGCCCGAGTCATATAACAGACGCAGCAATGGGTTAGCAATAGCAGCAATGGTACTAACAGTAGTGGTATCAGTAGCGGGTGCATGGGTCTCTGATGTAGTGATTACAGGAAAGAACCAAGTACTTATTAAACAGTTGGTAGATAGGGATTCTGTTAATGCAGAGACTTACAGTGATGTAAGAGTATTAAAAGAACGTGTAGATTCTCTAGATAAAGACTTTAGTACTATACTAATAGACGTCCAACATATAGATGACCAACTAGATAGTGTGGAAATCAATGCAGCAAGAAGTACTGTAGCTATTGAGAATCTAGCAGAACAAATAAAGGTGTTCGCTGAGTCAAATAACAGGATCATAGTTGAACTCACCAAGCGAGGGATCTAATTAACCTATAGGGAAAGGAATCCCTTATTTACTAAATAACTTGTGCTGCACTACTATATTGTAATAGTATAGCCACAATTCACTAATATAAGTAATGGTGTACATTTAATGCCTATGAAAGACAAAGAAGATAACACACAAGTATCTGAGGAAGATGTAGAGGTTAAATCCTTTACTAAGTGGGATAACGAACCTACTGTATCAGATCTTAAGCAAGACCTCGTTGATGCAACACCAGACCATGATTCACAATCAACTAAGATAAAGAACTGGTTAGATAACTTAAATATCGAAGGCTCTGCAGTACATAAAAAAGTAGAAGGGAAATCAGCAGTTGTTCCTAAGCTTATTCGTAAGCAAGCAGAGTGGCGTTATGCAGCTCTCTCTGAACCATTCCTTAGTACGTTAGATATCTTTAATATAGATGCTGTAACTTACGAAGATAAAGAAGCTGCTATCCAGAATGCATTGGTTCTAAATAACCAATTTAATACTAAACTTAATAAGATAAGTTTTATTGATCAGTATGTACGTGCTGCAGTTGATGAAGGTACAGTTATTGTTTACGTTGGTTGGGATGTAGAAGAAGATGTAGTTACTGCTTATGAACCTACTGTTGGTTTTAGACCTGCAGAAGATCAGAAAGATGTTGATGCATTAAAGTCTGCTACTCAAGGTAAGCTTCCTAATTTAGGAGAAGGCTTAGAAGTTGAGATAGAGATCCCGGCAGATGTAAATGAACAATTATGGACACAGGCAGTACAACTAAGTCAGCAGACTGGAGCACCTGTTGTTCCTTTTGTTGAGAGCCTAGATGAAGTAGAGATTACTAAGACAGTTAAGAACCAACCTTATGTAGAAGTATGTGACTACAGGAATATTATTATAGATCCATCTTGTTTAGGTGATATGGATAAGGCACAGTTTGTTATTCGTACCTTTGATACCTCTCTTACAGAACTTAAGAAAGATGGTAAATATAAGAACCTAGAGTCAATTAATCTTGATGGTAATTCTATTACAGGACATCCTGATCATAATTCAGATAACTCCTCGTTTAACTTTACAGATGAACCACGTAAGAAGATAGTAGCTACAGAGTATTGGGGCTACTGGGACATTAATAGCGACGGTATTGTTAAACCAATTGTTGCTACCTATGTGGGTAATACAATGATCAGAATGGAAGAGAGTCCTTTTCCTGATGGTAAACTTCCTTTCGTAGTCGCACAATACTTACCGGTACGTAGAGCAATCTATGGTGAACCTGATGGATCCCTTTTAGAGGATAATCAGAAGATTACAGGTGCTATCATGCGAGGTATGATTGATGTCATGGGGCGTAGTGCTAATGGACAGATTGGCTCCCGTAAGGATGCTCTTGATGTTACGAATAGACGTAAGTTTGAGAAGGGACAAGATTATGAATACAACGGTGGTGTAAACCCTAACGATGCATTCTATATGCATACGTATCCAGAGATTCCTAATTCAGCTCCTCTTATGTTACAACTACAAAGTAATGAAGCAGAAGCTCTTACAGGCGTTAAAGCATTCACTGGTACTAATGGCGGTGATTCACTTGGTACTACCGCTACAGCTGTTCGCAGTGCTTTAGATGCAACAAGTAAACGAGAACTAGCTATCCTGCGTAGACTGGCAGAAGGTGTCATTAAGATTGGTCGTAAGATCATTGCAATGAATGCTGAGTTCTTAGAAGAAGAAGAAGTAGTTAGAATTACTAATGGAGAGTTTGTAGCGATACGTCGTGATGACTTAGCAGGTAACTTTGATCTTACATTAACAGTTAGTACAGCTGAAGCAGATGATCAGAAAGCACAAGAGCTTTCATTCATGCTACAGACTATGGGTCAGACTTTACCTTTTGAGATTACTCAAACAGTTATGTCAGACATTGCAACACTACGTAAGATGCCAACACTTGCAGAAGCTATTAAGACATTCCAACAACCTCCTCCTGATCCATTAGAACAACAGATTAAACAGTTAGAAGTTCAAAGGCTACAGGTAGAAGTACAAGAGATGCAGACTAAGGCTAATCTTAATCAAGCTAAAGCTGAGACTGAAATAGCTAAGGCTAGACAGCTTGGATCAAAAGCAGATTTAGACGACTTAGACTTCCTTGATAAAGACTCAGGTGCTGCACATGAACGTGAGATACAGGCACAGGGCGCACAGGCTAAAGCAAATGAATCGTTAGAATTAACAAAACATGCTTTATCTTTAAGAGAAAAGAGTATAGACTCACAATCTAAGTCAGATAAGACTGACAAACCCGAACAATAATGTTCACTATATCTAGGTAATCTAGGACACAAGGTAATAAGTATGAATAAGTTAGAAGCAGTAGAAGTTAGTATTGAGCAAGCTCGTGATGCAATTAAAGATATGGAAGGTATGAAACGACTTGAGAAGAATAAAGATTTTAAACGTCTTATATCTGAAGGGTATTTTGTGCAAGAAGCTTCCCGTTTGGTATTGTTAAAAGCAGATCCAAACATGCAGGAACCTGAGATGCAAAAGTCTCTTGATCATGCGATCATTGCGTGTGGGCAATTCCGCCAGTACTTAGCTGGTATTTACCAGATAGGTAATATGGCAACTAACTCTATGGCCGCTGATGAGATTACTCGTCAAGAGCTTTTAGCTGAGGCATAATATCATGAGCGATGGAAGTCCAGAAATGGAAACATCCAGCATAGTTAATATGTCTGACGATGACTTCATGGCTCTAGATACTCCTCCTACTCAGGAGCCTGAAGAGGCTCTTGATACGGAAGACCTAGATAGTGAACAAAATACTTCTGAGGAAGAAGACGGTCACGAGGAAGACTCTTTAGAGTCTGACGAAGATGACCAGTCTGATGACGAAGGTCATAACTCAGAAGAAGAAGATGCAGACGATGAAGATCTCGAAGATGAAGCAGGAGCTGAGGATGTCACGACAGATGACATAAATCCTGATAGCACTGACTTTGAAGCACAGATTAAATCGTTGTTGGCTCCCTTCCGTGCGAACGGTAAAGACATAAGTGTTACAAGTGTTGATGAAGCACGTACACTAATGCAAATGGGTGCAAACTATAATAAGAAAATGGCTGGATTAAAACCTAACCTGAAGCTTATGAAGATGCTAAGTAACAACGGTTTACTTGATGAAGGTAAACTGAACCACTTGATTGACTTAGATAAGAAAGATCCTAAGGCAATTAGTAAACTTATATCCGATGCTAATTTAGATCCATTGGATATAGATGTAAGCTCAACAGCTGACTATACTGCGAACCAGTACACTGTCTCAGACGAGCAGATGAATTTAGATGATGTCCTTGACCAGATCAAGGGAACTTCACACTATAATGAAACTGTAGAAGTCGTAGGCAACACATGGGACAAAGCAAGTCAGGAGATAGTTGTACAGAACCCTAACGTTATTACGGATATTAATAATCAGATCGCTGATGGCACTTTTGCTAAAGTTAGTTCTGAAGTCGAAAGACAACGTATGTTAGGTGGACTACAAGGATTCTCGGATATTGAGGCTTATCGACAAGTAGGTGAACAGATGTACGCCAAGAATGCTCCAGCGCAGAGTAACGTAGCCAATATGTCTAGTACAACGAAAGTTATTAAAGCGAAACAAGATCCCAAGCTTAACAGCAAGAAACGTGCTGCTGGCACAACTAAATCTACCCCTAAAGACTCGAAAGATTCAAAGGACTTTAACCCACTCTCAATGAGTGACGACGAATTTGAAAAATTATTAGCGGGTGGAAAATTCGCTTAAATTAATTAATAATATAAGGTACTACAATAATGGCTGAACGTATTTATGGCACTGGTGATAACTCAAGCATCGGAACACAATTTAACACTTTCTTCTACCAGAAGAAGGCCCTTATCGAAGTTGCAAAAGAACAGTATTTTGGTCAAATGGCTGATACTACTTCTATGCCTAAGAACTACGGTAAAACAATTAAGAAATATCACTACTTACCTTTGTTAGATGACGCTAACATTAACGATCAAGGTATTGATGCTGCTGGCTTGTCCACAGTAATGGAAGTGTCTCTTCCTGTAACATTCCCTGGTTTGGATGCACCTAAGTGGGCAGATCGCACTGTAGGTTCTACATCTTACTTCGTTGGTGAAGGTGCAACAGCTGCTCTAGCTGCTGATGCTGCAATCCTCAAGTTTAATGCATGGTGTAATGCTACTGTATTGGCTGGTGGATTAGGCTTAACTTTAGTTGGTGGATCTGAGGATTTAAAACACTTTGATGCTATCAATGATACTGATGGTCTAGCTTATGTTCTTGGTTATCGCTTTGGTGGCTTAGAAGCTACTGCTAGTTCTGTTGCTTTGATTACTGCAGTTGATGCCTTAGCTAATCCTGAGTCAGGTAACATGTATGGTTCAAGTAAGGATGTTGGTACTATCAGTGCTAAACTACCTGCTTTATCAGAAACTGGCGGTCGTGTTAACCGAGTTGGTTTCAAACGTATTGAGCTACAAGGTTCGATTTCTAAGTTTGGTTTCTTTGATGAGTACACTCAAGAGTCATTAGACTTTGATACAGATGCTGAATTAGAGATGCATGTTAACCGTGAGATGCTCTTCGGTGCTAACGAAATGACAGAAGATGCTTTACAGATTGATCTGTTAAATGCTGCTGGTGTTGTTCGTCTAGGTGGTGATGCTGCTTCAACAGCTGAACTTACCGGTGCTAACGGTGCAACTCCTTCAATCGTTGATTACGAAGGTTTAATGCGCTTATCTATTGATTTAGATAATAACCGCACACCTAAGTCAACCAAGATTATATCTGGTTCACGAATGATTGATACTCGTACTATCAATGGTGCTCGCTACTTGTTCATTGGCTCTGAGTTGATCCCTACGCTTAAGAAAATGAAAGATTTACATAACAACCCTGCATTCATTTCAGTTGAGCAATACGCTTCTGCTGGTAATGTTGCACGTGGTGAAATTGGTACTATTGATCAGTTCCGCATTGTCGTTGTACCAGAAATGATGCATTGGCAAGGTGCAGGTGCTGCTGAAGGTACTAACGATGGTTACCGTGCTACTGGTGGTAACTACGATGTGTTCCCAATGTTAGTTGTTGGTAGTTCATCTTTCACTACTATCGGTTTCCAAACTGATGGTGATGTTGTTAAGTTTAAAATCTACAACAAGAAACCTGGTGAAGCTACTGCGGATCGTAATGACCCGTATGGCGAAATGGGCTTCATGTCTATCAAGTGGTACTACGGTACTATGATCTTACGTCCAGAACGTATCGCTTTAGTTAAAGTGGTTGCTGAGTACTAAGATTAACCTAGAATAAAGGGGTAGCCTTCGGGCTACCTTTTATAACTTCAGCAGGTATCACCCTGCTTCAAAAACAGATTGAGATATATAATGACTGATAAAACAGAACTACAATTGTTAAAAGAACGTGCAGACCTAATGGGTATTGAATACAAAGGCAATATTTCTACAGTGGCACTTAAAGCTTTGGTCTACCCTGACCAAGAAGAAGAACCAAAAGAAACGGCTAAAGAAGATGTGGCTCAACGTGAAGGCACTCCTCAAGAAGTAGCTAAAGATAAAGCGCTATTGCGACAGACTATGCTTGCTCAGAAACGTCGTGAAGCAAACCGACTTGTACGTGTACGTGTTACATGTATGAATCCAGACCGTACAGAACACCCTGGTGAGGTATTTACAGTATCTAACAATGTTGTAGGTACTATCCGTAAGTACGTCCCATTTAACGCTGACGAAGGCTGGCACATTCCACAGATGATTCTAAACATCATGAAGGAACGTAAATGTCAGGTGTTCGTAAATAAACGTTTACCTAATGGCCAAGTTATTAAACGCGGTAAATTAGTTAACGAATTCTCTATTGAGTATTTGGATCCTATGACAGGTGAAGAACTTAAGGTTCTTGAAACTAAACAGTTAGCTGAACATTCGTTACAAGATTAATATAAGGGTCATCAATGACAGCAATTACTAACATAGACCTTACTGACCAGACGGTCGGTGGGTCCGGGGTATTCGATGTACTAATGACTGCGGTCAATGCACATCTATCTGCCGAGTACAGCAAGAAGCGTTTAACTGGTACTGATTACTCTAAGGTTTACCTTGGTGCAATGCAGTCAGTGATGAGCCAATCTATTCAGTTTATACTACAGAAAGATATCTCTGCTAAACAAGCTGAATTATTAGATCAGCAGATTATAAATGCACAAGCTGAGTTACTGAACATTCAAGCTCAAACTTCAATGACAGCATCTCAAGAGCTTAACGTAATAGCTGAAGGTCTTAATATACCTAAACAAGGTCTTATCCTTGATGAACAACTAGTTAAGATAAAATCTGATGTAGCACTTGTAGATTTACAATCAGCCAAGATTACTAAAGAGATTGAGGCTGGTGGTATTGCAGACCAAGAAGTTCTTAAAGCAGTGGCACAAGTTAGCTTGATAGCTAAACAAGAGCTAGGTGTTATACAGGAAACTCTTAATGCAGCAGCACAGAATGATGTTATAACTAAGCAGGCATTGTCTGTTGAAGCAGGTACATTACTTACTGATGAACAAAGAGCCAAGATAACTAAAGAGCTTGAGCCAAATGGTTTAGCAGATAAAGAAGTACTACATTTAATATCTAAGATAGGCCAGACAGATGCACAGGTTACTTTACTTGGTACTGAAAATACCAAGGCTGGATCTGAGAATGCATTGATAGGTTCACAGAAGTTGAAAGTAGATGCAGATGTTCTAATAGCAGGTAAGCAGTTATTACACGTTACAGCGCAGACAGCTACTGAAGATGAACGTGCTATCTTAACTCAGAAGCAGCAATTAGCTTCAGATGCAGAGACAGCAAGTGTTAATGAACGTACTCTAAGTGCTCAATATAATAGAACAGATATTATGCCAGCACAGAAGGCTAAGTTAACAGGTGAGAGTCTCTTAGTAACTCAGAAGCATGAGTCCGAAAGAGCGCAAACATCCGACACTTTACTTGATGGTATAACTGCTGTTACTGGTAGTATTGGTAAGCAGAAAGCATTACAAGAAAAGCAATCAATTAGTTATGACCGTAATAACGAATACAAATTAACTAAACTGATGGTAGATACTTTTAACGTAGGTATTGGATCTAATGCGGCAAGTAGAAATACAACAGATGCCGGATTGAATGATGCAGAAATTAAGGAAGTGGTAGATGCAGCAAGAGCTAATCTTGTAGGTAATACCACCTCTAGTTTCGCTAATACACCTTAAGTTAAACACAAGAATTATAGAGGAGCCTTGTGCTCCTCTTTTTATATAAGGACTTATTATGGCAGAAGTAGTAACGGTAGGGCAGTTAATGATCCCCTTAATGGAGGACTATAAAGACGACTTTGCTGGGTATATACTTAAAGATACCTTACATAATAATAATTTAAATGACACTACTAATACTATACTAGATGCTCAGTTTTCAAGCCTTGAGAACAATATACAGGGGTATTACAATTATGCCTTTGAAGGGTCTTATGTAGATGGACTACCCGAATTAGGTTTTGTGGTTCCTGCTCTACTAGACGAAGATGTAGTAGCAGGTGTCCTTGAATCTATTGAAGGAGAGCCAGTATCTATTATATCTATGGATATATCTCCTCTTAATTTAACCAACAGTATTTTAGAGCGTTTATTAAGGCAGTACCAGTATGATCCTATTACTGGGATTCTTGGGTTACATCCTTTTAGTACACTCAATGATGTAACATACCATAGTTCAGAATACGAGAACCCTGAAGAAGGGGATACTAGTATTGTGGCTACATGTTATGTACTTGTTGATGGTGAAGTTAAAGCACTATTCTCAATTGACTGGATTCCTTTTGCAAATCAAGAAACGTATTCAAACACAGCACTTACCCTAACAGTTATATACTCCCTAGTGAGCGATATTACAAATAAAGAATTATCCTGGTCATATAATAACAATAGTGGTATTCCTTCTATAGATGCAGGTATGTCAGGTATTGACCTACAGGACAGATTCCCTGTAGTTACCATAAGGGAAGGAGGTGTAGACGTCATAGATAGTGTTGAGCCTGATAGAGTTACCTCAACAGATAAAATGTTAAATTTTTTAGGTACTGACCTAAAGACAATAACTGACGGCATTCTTTCAAATGAAGGATCAGACAAGGTAGCAGATGCCCATGTGTTTTTATCCTTACATGTAGATAGTGATACCCCTGAGGTACAAAGTTATTTATTTGACTACTTTGATCTCCTTAGAAGAATAGATCCAGATGCTAAAACAAGATATGATTCCTTTATCTCTGGTGCCTCAGGGTCATTCTTAGGCATAACTCAAACAGTTGATGAACGGTCTCTGACCTACATGGCCACGATTAATTATATAGAAAGAACCGACGGAGTGACGTTAAACATAGGTGATATTGGATCAACCTCATCGTTAATTACACTAAACCCTAAGATAAAGAATAAAGAAGCTAGTTACATTACATACACAAAACAAGTTACTGCTACTACGTGTGACGTAATTAAAGTACATGGTATAACAAATGAGTGTACCATAGGGAGGCAAAGAAGCAGAAGATCTGTCACCCTTCTTGAGGAATTAGGGGACCAAGATGACTCTAAGTCAATGGTGGTTCCATTAAGTAAAGTAGTACTAAATACGCTAAACATAAAAGATGCTAATGTTGTCATTGCAGCTTCTATACAATTAAACATATATGCAATAGTGATAACTAAGATTAAATGGTATCAATCTAAGTTATTTAAGATAGTACTGACGATTGTAGCTATTGTTGTAATGATTTTATATCCTAACCAAGGAATAATTGATTTATTGGCTAAGATAGGTATTACATCAGCTATGGTAGTTTTCGTAGTACAGATGATTTACTCCGCTATTATAGGTGTTGTACTAGCTAAAGGTGCACAAATTATAGCAGATATAGTAGGAGGAGATATTGCAATAATAATAGCTGCAGTCTTAGTAATATATTCATTAACCCAAGGAGATTTTAATCTAGGTAAAGATACCTTAATGACTTCAAGTGATTTATTAACAGCCTCTAATGCATTAATGAAAGGTTTAAAAGACAATCTCGCTGAAGACATGAAAGAGATCATGTATGATTACGAGAGAAAGTATGAGCAACTCGAACTAGCATATAAGGGATTAGAAGAGTATGATAGTTTATTTGATGAAGGAATTGATCTGTATAGTGACAATATCAATCAAGAATTCATAAATAACCCAGACGAACATCCAGATGCGTTCATTGATAGAACGACGGATTTAAACTACACAATAGTAGGGACACAGTACCAATTAGATAACTATAATGAATCTTCAATGGTACTCCCTGGAATAGATTTTTAATATAAGGTAATAAATAATGTCAGAGCAGGTAACAGTAGATCCAAACAAAGACGACCCGTTCACTCTTTTCGGTGGTACTCTAGGTGATTGGGGTAAAGGCCTATCAGGTGTTGGTTCAATAGTAAGTGGGTTTAATGATTTCCGTAACTTCGGAGAGCAGAAGAAGAACATGAACCGTAATTGGGATCTTTCATTAGGTAACTTTGCGAACCAAGCTCAAGTAGTTAATAATGCACAAGAGAATGATATTAGATCACGTCTCAGTAATGCAGGTATGGCTTCAGGTCCTGAACTAGATGCAGCAGTTGCTGCTGAATTAGCTCGTACTGGAGTAGCTACTGATCCATATGCTGCTCAACAGAATGGTACTCAGAATCCTGCAGCTCCACAGATAGCTAGTAACTCTTCTAGTTTCATGCCTAATATGCCTGCTGGTAGTCCACAACAACCTCAAGCACCGCAGCAGCAACAGCAACAAGGACCTCAGTCTTTTAGTTTAAGTGCTATAAAACCAACACAGCAATATAGTAGAGGTCGAGTATAATATGGCTATTACATGGAGAGATGTGGGAGGCAGTAATGTTGTCAACCCTCAGAATACCCCAACAAGTAAGGGCGGTGTAGGAGGCTTTCTAAGCACCCTAGGACAGTCTTTATCTACAATTGATACAACTAGACAGAGTATCGGAGAAGATCAACTACAGCGTCAGTTACAAGGTGCTAGTAGCCAAGCTGAGGTGGATGCTATTCAAAGAGATCCAACTTCATTCTTTAGTACTTCCCAAGATACTTTTGATAGTCAGAAGCTTGATAGAGGTGAAGTACTAGGAGAACGTAAATCTAATGCTAACGTTAAGTCATTAAATGATGCTGTATCTAATCTAGCCAAACAGAGAAGCACTAGAAGAGGTGTTAACACTAATCTACAAGATGCCTTTGTTGACTCAACATCAGGGGTCCAGTTTAATGATTCTGGTTCTTTAGTTTTTGACTCTGATGTAGGTGAAGATGAACAAGGTTTTCTACGTAGTCAGTGGGAAGAACAGGCTTCTAAAGCACCTGAGCTTTTAACTGATAAACAACGTACTCAGTATATTGATGATCTCACTACTAAGCTGGGTGCTACTGCTGCTCAGAGTAACGCAGCTAAGAAATCTCTTAATGAGTTAACTACTGAGAGTGAGCAGTTAACGGATAGACAGACAGGGTATGTTAACAGTCAGATGGCTTCATTTGATACAAGAGCAGAACAGGCTAAGGTACAAATGGAAGATGAGTATAACGCTACTCTGGCAAAATCCCCTGTTAATTTTGAGTTAACTCTCGAACAAGAAAAACTTAAACCAGGGACTGCAATATCTGAAATAGTTGCCACTGTACCTGAAACTTCTATTTACTTCGCAGATAGGAAAGGTGGATCAGACCTTACTAAAATGCTAGGGGATGTTATATCAGGCGGTTATGAATATGTTGATCCAAATACAGGTAATAAGAAGACTCGTGAATACCCGGGATGGGTACTTAAAGAAGCTATGAATCGTACTACTAAGTACGGAACAGATGATGCATGGTTCTCCTTAGATAGAGGGGTGTTGGAAAAGGAATTTCAGGATAAACTAGATGAGGTTACTAACTTACATGAGGCCGATCTTCGAAGTGTTGATATTAGGAATAAAGCCAAGAAGGACAGAGATGCTGGTATTGCAAAACTAAACCTTCAACGTTTATCAGCTAAAAGTATTGCTACAAGGCAAGCCAGAAGTAAATAGATAAATAACTTCTTAAAACCCCCAAAAGCGTGTAGACTTCTCCTAGTTTCCACGTTTTTTTATATGTATAAGGCAATTTAATGGTAAATCAACCATCCCAAGAAAGTGTTAATAGTTATATAAATGAGGGTTTATCTCCTCAAGAAGCACTAGCTTACGCTACAGATGAGGTTAATAGCACAGGTGCATTCACTCCCGCTACTGAACCAGTAATTAATACAGGTAATCCTATAATAAATAAGGAAGTACTGCAGACTGAGGCTACTCGATTAAAACCTAACGCAGCTAGTGCCCAAACTATTAGTAAAATAGAAAGAGTGGAGCAAGCTAAAGTAGCTAAGAGTTCTAATTTTGGGGGTAAGGAAAAAGATGTAACTGTTACAGAAGAACCAATTGCTGGGGAGGATCAGATAACTATTGATCCTGCTAATATGCCTACATCTATTGAAGAGTTTGATGAGCTATATCCAGATGCAGCAGGTCCAGACCGCGGTCAATTTGCATTAGCCTTAGAAGCTGCAGACTTAGAAGAGAAACGTTCTGGTATACGAACTAAGAATGTTAGAGAGCGTGATCGTTTAAGAAATGAGGTTATATCAGATACTTTACTAAGTGCTGGAGGCAAATTCACATTAGCTACTGGCTCTGTTGCGTATGCAGCTGCTGATTTAGCATCACGTATTAGTCCTGTTAGAAATTTGCTTAATGCCTTGGTTTCTGAAGAAGATAAAATACCTTCACTGGATGAAGCACTTGGTTTAGCAGGTAACTTCTCTGAATCTAGAAAGATACTCGATGCTGAATTATCTGATCCAACTAAGTATTCTAAAGAAGATGCTGCTCGTGCATCAGCACTACGTAGATCAGGTAAAGCTGATCGTATAGCTGCACTTGAAGAAGAAGGTTACAGTAACATTGCTGCACGTACTTTAGATGAAGCACGGGACATAGCTTACTCTGCACAAGATTTAATTGATAATCCTCTTGCTCTATCAGATACAGCACTGGAAACAGCTCCTTTATTCTTACTTACAGGGGGAGCAGGTAGTTTAGCTATTAAGACAGTACAAAAATCTATTACAGCTAAAACTACTGAAGCAGCAGGTAAGAGGTTCTTAGCATCTAAAGCAGGTAAAGCAGTTGTTGAGAAAGCAGCAACCAGAGCAGGTATTACTACTGGTGCAGCATATGAAGGATTATCTGTAGGTATTAATGCTAAAGCTAAAGTACTAGATACTCCTTTTGATAAACTAGCAGAAGGTTCTCCTGAATATAATGAATTAGTAAAAAGTGGTAAATCAGAAGAAGAAGCTCGTTTTATTATATCTAATAAAGTTTCTGATTTTGTCACAGTAGCTACTGGATTGACCGGTGCTGCTTTTTCTAAGATAACAGGTGCAGGTAATTTTGAAGGTAACCTATTTAATAAGGATGCCTACTTTGGTAATTTAGTAAATCGTTTTACCCAGGCAGCTTTAAATGTAGGTAAAGAAACTGTTGAGGAAACTCTTCAAGAGGGTACATCTACAGTCTCTGCAAACATTGCAACTAAGACGTACGTAGATGAGACACAAAAAATAGAAGAAGGATCTGGTGATGCCGCTGGAGCTGGAGGTATATCAGGAGGTGTCACAGCATCTGCCTTTGTTGCACCTACTCTAACTGTAAGCACCATAAGAGACCTAGTTTCACCTACTGTTTCAGGAGCTAAAAAAGCATTAGGTAACAAGGCTAAAGAGAAGTTCATCAAGCAGACAGCTGATGCATTAACTCCTGAACAGAAAGCTGCTAAAACAGCTGCTGTTGAGTCTGGTGACCTATCTAATATTTTAGATGACACAGCTGAAGACTTTAGCCTTAATACTGCACTTACTACACTGGTAGAACGTGGAGCTACTCAAGCCTTAACATCTGAGGAACGTGAACTTAATCTTAATAAAGCACGTGAGTTGGTAGGTAAAGAGTACGCTAAAGGTCAACAACTCAAAAAAGATGTGGATACTTTATATGTAGAGATTGGTGATGCTGCCCCTACAAAAGAACAGTCTACCAAACTGACAGAGTTAGAAGACGTACAAGGTAAATCTCAAGCAAACTTAATGGCTGCTTTTACATTAATGACTGCTTTAACTGAACAAGGTACATTAAGTAAAACAGATATAAATCAGCAGATTAAAGCTGTAGATAAAGGTACAGAAGAGGAAGCTGTTGCTGCAGCTACTGAGATACGCAGATCATTCAGAGCTGATCCATCTTCTATTACTGTTAAACAAGCTGAGAATGTTCTTAGTAGAGCAGGGGATAAATTACCTCCTGAAGTGGTACAAGAGTACTCAGATCATATTGAAACACGTAAAGCAGTAGATGACTTACTTAAGACAGAGAATGGCGTAGCTAATGATATTGTAGTAGGTGGAAAAGGTTTTAAAGGTGTTAATCAGTACCTCACTGCTATTAATGGTTTAACTAACTTAGGAAATAAGAAGGAAGCTACTAAAGAGTTTACTTCTTTAGAGAGATTTACTACTGCGTTAAGTACTAAACTAGATGATTTTACTAATGCATTAGAGATAGCACAAAGAACTGGTGAGGAACAAATCACTAGCTATAAACGTTTAGGTAAAGAGTTTGATCCAAAAGATAAGACTAGAAGATCTGAAGATAACAAAGATAACAACTTTATAGTTCATAAGAATTCAGGAAGAATCATAGATGTTATGGCTGGTGAGGTTGCTGTATTACAGAGCTCTGTAAACCAAGCACGTAATATGATCACTCCTGCCAAAACTGACGAAGTGACGCAGCCTCCGGTGCGAAGCACAGAGGAGGGTGTGGCAACTGAGACAGATATAACTAATCCAAACACTAATCCAAACACTGAGGAAGAAGTTAATACTCCTACTTCTGTTATACCTGAAACATCTACTAATAGTAAAGGCGAAGTAAGAGGTAAAGCTAAAGACGCACTGGCATCTGTTATATCGGAAGATAGCTATAGTGCGGGTATAAAGCAAGTAGCCCAAGTTATTCATGATAGTATTGATGAAAATATAGAAGTTATCTATGTGGCTCCTGATAGTGAACACCTCGTTGTAAGATCTACAGGCGGCTCACATCCTGGAATGCATGAAATATCTCCTGAAGGTAAGCAGGTAGTATATATGTCAAACACCCTACGTGGAGAAAGTCACAATGAAACATTACTCCATGAGTTGGTTCATGCTGTTCTTGTTCCTGTTGCTAAAGTAGGAGGTATAAAAACCAAGGAAGAGAAGATATTTATTACACGTATGACTACTCTTCTTAACCGTATGCGTAAGGAGGCCAAGGCTAAAGGAGTAGATAAAGATCCTGCAATTAAATATGGTCTTGAAAACGTAGATGAATTCTTAGCTATGTCGTTTAGTAACCCTGAATTTGTACAGTTTATGATAGACACTCCTGTAGGAAAAAGAACACTATTTAGTTTATTTGCAGAGATGGTAGCTAAGTTTATAGGTTTGGATACTTCTCAATATTCTGCGTTTGAGAAAATACTAGATATTAGTGCACCTGTACTAAACACAGAGTCATTAACTCCATTAGTTAAAGACACTACTGCTGAACAAGTAGATGATACTTTTGTATTGGATGACACAGCTCCTGAGCCTGAATACGACGATAGTTTCAGTGGTGAGCCAATAGATACTTCTTATTATGACTCATTGGACACACAAGACTTCTCAGAGAGTCTGAGTATTGATGATATTCAACAAGATGTCCCTGTATTTGATCAAGAAGTTATAGAACAAGAAGAAGAGATTATTGCTGTAGATGTAGATAAATCTCTTGATAATAAAGACCTTGAATATAAGTCGGATGAAGATCCAACATATGATAGTACTTATAATATGGCTCAAGGTATAACAAGTGGAGAAACTGAACCAAGACCTTCTAAAGAAGAGTTAGTTAATACCCCTGGGTTGATAACTAAATGGTATAAATCAGTTGATTTATTATCTGCTATGTTTAGACCTTCGAATGGTAACACTGAAGATTTAGGTATATTACATACACAGAATAATTTGTTTCAACGTCTTAGTGAACAAGGTACAGGTATCGTACGTAACTTCTTAGGACGTGGACTTACTAACGGTGAACGTAATAACCTGAATGCCATGTCTGCTTTCGATAAAGGGATACAAGATAATATCCTTAAGGTTATGGGTACAGTTAATAAAGGTTTTGGATACAAGAACTTATCAAGTTTTTTAATTAAAGAAGGTGAAATTGATCCAAATGTAGTGTCAAGTATTAGTACTACGTTATATAACTTCGTAGCCACAAGAGTAAGTGATACCCTTATTAATGATGAGTCAGACCTTAAATCTATATTAAGTAAGCCCGACCATCATATATTTACACCTGCGGAGTTAGACTTAGCAAGAGAACAGTTTGGATTAGTTGGTTCAGTACGTAGCCGTGTAGCTAATGATTTAGGTCAGAAGGTATATAAAGCTTTAGGTATTTCTTCTGATGGTAAAGCATTTAAGAACTTAGACCCGCAGCTTGAACAAGCTCTAGGCCAGTTAGCTATTAACCTTCTTATAGATCAAGGTTACGTTACTGAGAGTAATGAAAACTTACAGGTATTAAGTGCCCCGGGTACTGCCAATGTTAGACAAACTACTCGATTCATTCGTGTAAATGTAGAATCAGGTATCGACCCAGTTACAGGATTACAAAATAAAGAAGTAGTTGCTGGCAATGTTAAAGGTGTGGTTGATGCAAACAAAGAAGCATCTAAGTTATCTACTGAATTATTTAATACTAAGTCATATAAAGTGACTCCTTCACTTACACCTATTAAAGATGTAGTTAAAACAATGAAGGGATCCATACAGAAAGTACCTAAGCGTATCCAGAAAATATTAGCTAAGAAACAATCAGAAAAACATTTTGTAAAACAAGATGCTTTAGATGTAGTTGATTTTCTTGGTACAGGGACATTAGCTAGAATACTTGGATTTAAGACAGAAGAAGATATAGCTAAATTACATGTTACTAATCGTAAAGGTGCTGAAGGTTCAAACATGCAAGCATCTAGATCTATTGAAAACATGATAGATTTGATAAATGAGTTAGATGGTGATACCTCTAAAGCAATCTACTTTGGTAACTTCGTAGCTAAACAGTTACGTAACCATCTGGATAGTAATACTGTTAACCCTCAGACTGATAAGTTCCACAGATTTATGGTTGCTCATGGCAACCAAATAGTTGACATCCCTTTTGGAAGTAAAGGGGATAGCAGACTTTTCTGGGTAGCTGCTGAGTTTCTAGGTATTGATACCGATGCACAAGTACGTAAACTATTAGAAGATCCAGATAATGCAATAACTAAAGCTGTTGGCTCAATGGTTAATGTACTTAATAAAGAAGGTACTGAAGCGGATAAAGAAATTATTGAAGCAGGTGTTATTGCTGGTAAACATAAAGCACAGTCGTTAGATGTGATTATGGCATTAGCTAAACGTAAGATTGCTTTGGATGCTGGACTTAGTGTATATCCATCTAACATATCTGAAGAGATTGATGGTAAGACTAATGGTGTAATTATTGGATTACTTCAGTTGTCTAGTGGAGTTATAACCCCAGCTGAATTAATGAAGAAGTTAAACAAAGGTGGATTCTTCTCTAAAGAAGATGGACATACTACTATTGAGACTTGGAAGAGTCCTACAAACTTTGATGCTTATGAAGAGATTGCACGAGTATGGCAACACGCAATAGATTACGCTAAGACTCCTGCTTTTAATAAACGTGACCCAAAGAGAAAAGGAGGTCCTCAACCTACTCAAGTTACCTATAATCAAGTAATAGCTATGCAGTTAATATTTGGTACTCTAACTGAGAAAGATGAGAATGGCGTAGAGCGTATCACAGGCAGATCCTTAGCTAAGAACCCATTAATGGTATCAGTGTATGGCTCAGGTGATATAAGTGTAAAAGACGCGTTAATAGCTTCCTTTATTACAGAGTTTCATAACAAGGTAGAAGCAACAGTTAACGATAAAACACTTTCTGCTGCAGACAAGAATACTAAACTTCTTGAGTTAGATTTAGCTGTTACTACTATTGCAGGTAGACGATTATATAATATGCCTACTTCTTCATCTAAAGCACTAACAGATATGAAGATATCAGATCCAAAGGATATTAGTGATATTATTGATGCTGTATACGGTGACGGATTAATCTCAGCTATCAATGTGGAGTATGCTGACTTTAAAGAAACACGTAGAGAAGTTAACAGTGCTATGAAAGTGGCACATACTATACATCAGACAATGTACAACACTCTGTATGAACGTATCCTTAATGACTTTCATAACCGTGGTATAATAGATAAAAACATCATGGATCTTCCTAAAGATACAATCAAACGTATCGAAAAAGAAGTCGAAGGTGCTTTACCTAGAATGCATAATTACTTTTCTAAACAGGAAGGTACACATGATTCAGCTATTAACACACAGAAGATATCTGAAAAACAGGAATCAACTAAATCTTCCTACTTAGTAGAGACTAATAAAACAGAAGATTCTAAACGTATTGATACATACGGGTATACTTCACAAACTGAAACTCCTGGTGTAGCTCCTGCCATCATGAACATTCATGGTTCAGATGCTGCCACTATTTACTTACTACATGAGGTAATGAAAGTTATCGGTGTACATGATGCTGCATTGTTCTCTTTACTTGAAACAGTAGAAGGAGCACAGAAGTTTAATGAAGTATTCTTAGAAGTAATGAAGGGTATTAGTTTTACTCAGGAAGCATCTAGAACTTTACATAAAGCAAATGAGACACTAACTCGTTTTGATAAATTATATGAAACAGACGTAAGATCAGAGGTAGCAGAATCCTTACATCTTGATGCTGTAATCTCAAGCCCTACTGGTGCATTCGCAGACTTTGTTCCAGATGATGCTGTTGTCTCAGTAGATCAAGCACTATATAGAGTAGACCAAGCATCTAAACAAGCAACTAGTAATAAGGACAAAGTACTAGAGAACGTAGAATCTATGGATCAATACCATTTACTAGGTGGAGGTGGAGAGTTCAAGGTTACAAACAAAGATACTCTTACTCCTAGTGAAGAAGCAGCTGCAGTGACTACCGAAGCTTTCATACAAGACCTTGTAGAAGAATTACGTAAAGACACTTTAGGTTCTTCACAAGAAGCACAAGATATTGATATTGAAAACTTTAATCCTGATGAGACTCTGAGAGTAGATAGTCTTAACACTTTAGAAGTATTTGAATCACTTGAACAACATAATGTAATTACAGAAGATGCAGGACATCAGAACTACCTACGTGACTTATTAAAGAATATAGTTGGTTCTTCTATGTCAGCTTTTGATTTACATATTGGTACAAGTAGACGTGATATAGAAAATGTAGGTGCTACCACAGGTGACAATATGTATATTGAAACCTTAAAAGGCAACTCTACTTTCAGTTCAGGTATGTTAGCCCAAGGTTTACTTATGTCAGCACAGGAAGTGTATGTGCATGAGATAATTCATAACATAACCAAACAAGGTATCAAGGTAGATCTAATAGGACGTAAAGAGCTTATTAGATTATTTAGACATGCTAAAGCTAACTTAGATTATAAGGCTTTCCTTAATGATCCAACTATAGATGTTACTGATCCTGCACATGCAGATGAAGTTAGTGCTGCTCAAGCGAGATATAGTTATGTATTCACACCAGTCACTGAAGCCAATGGTTCTTCTGTTCACTTGGATGAGTTTTTGACACATGCAGTAACTAACAAGAACTTTGGTAAAGCGCTATCAGAATTAAAATTACCTAAAGCTGAAGGATTATTTAAAGAGCTTAAAGGTAAGAACTTATATGAAGGTGCTGTAGTGATCTTTAATAGATTACTTACATACCTAATAACTGCTGCTACTGGTACTAGAACTACTGGTAACCAGAAAGAAGCACTTACAGCCTTAGCTAAAAGATTTGCTGATATAGATAGAGAGCATAAGTCTTTAGTAATGAGAGGTGTTGATATGTCAGGTATGGCAGTCAACTACGCTGTAGGTAAAGTATTTGGTGCTGTTGTGTATTCTGCACGTAAACTAGCAACAGTAGACTTCATAGCTAACAGTAAACTACCTTTAGGGGTTGGCTCCATACTTAGATCTACATCTAATATTATACAAGCTACTGATACTACTGCTAAAGATGCTGCTAAAGGAGACTTTGCTGAAGTATTCAGTGGTATCACAGGTGTATTAGATAAAGTTAAATATGGATTAGCTAAAGCTACAATAACAGAGGCTAAAGGATTAACTAAAGAAAATGCTGTATTCCATAGACTTGCTAGACTACGTAATAACTTCGTAGATAGATCTCGTAAACATGTAAGTACGGTTATTAAACGTTTGGTTCGTGAGTCTTTTCAGAATGACTTAAGTGATGAACATAGTACTGCTTTATACAAAGGTGTAATGAAAACAGATGTTGCTTCTATTGTGAGCACCTATGGTTACGCTAAGGTTAAGTCTTTTTATAATGATGAAGTAGTGTTGGATGCAGAGATTAAGGCATTGAACACACAATTGGATTCTTATAGAGGATATGGAGTATTTTTTAATAATGCTGCTGAAAGTATGGGACATCAGATGGTCACAGGTAAGGCCCTTGTAGAGCATCATTTGATGAATGCATATAATGTGTCACGTACAACGTTAGATGGCAAACCTGTAGTGTCTGAGGCTCTTAAACCGGTAGCTGAGTTAGCTATAGATAAGTTAGCAACGTTATATGCTATTAAGTACACAAGTGCACAGACAAAAGCAGCTGTTTCTGAATTAATGGGTACGCAGGAATCAGGTGTTACTATGATTCTTAACTTACACAACGAATTAAAGAAAGAAGCTATGGAGAGATTATTTGATAATAACCCAAGATTATTTATTAAGGGTTATGTTAAAGAGACTTTCAATGCTAATAAGTCAATGGTTGTTGCTTCACTTGATAAAGAAAAAGAACTAATTAAGCAAGGTTATATTCGTCAGTCTACTAACCCTATTAAAAGAGATAGTACTGACCCGGTTCAAGATGACTTGTATGTATTTATAAATCCTCAAGGTGGATTAAGTACTTATCTTAGAGGTATTGTTTCTTTCACAAGTAAAGTTGCTAAAGGTACTAATGCTACTAAGATTCAAGAACAATTAGAGAATGATGTACCATACACCACAGGTGCTATTAATAATAAAAGAACTATGGCTCTTAAGGAACGAGCTATTAGACATATGGCAAACGTAAGACTTAACAAGTCTAAAGCCGTAAAAGAAAATTATATGGTGCCGGTTATAAACATGGATGGTTCAACTAAAGGCTACAGATATATGATGTCTGAGCACAGTAAGGATACTTATTTAGAGAAAAACAATCATGTGGATACTGCTCTAGGAGTTCTTGGTGGTAACATGGTAGATAAGGTGGCTAGTACGAAGTATAACGAGCAAACGATAGATGCTCTATACACACAGTACAAGGAAGACTTTCATAAGCGTCCTGACGCTTACGTTGAGATTAGTGCTTCATCTAGTGATCCAAGAATGAAAGAGATTTGGCAGTTAATGCCTTCAGAAACTAGACAATATGTTAAAGATGTATTCGGTTCGGAGGGTATATTAATTAGAGAAGACTTAGTTGATTTGGTATTCGGACAGCGTAAGTTAAGTATTACAGACTCTTTTGATAAGAAGGAAGAGGAACGTAACATGGTTGAGAAAGTCATTGTTAATGTTGCTACTACTTTTATGGGTGCTAAAGCTGCAGGTAAGTTAAGATTTGCTGAAGATTGGGTACAACAGATAGTTGGTGAGTTAAAACAGAATATTATTATTAAGACTTTCTTTGTTACGGTTTCAAATGCTATTAGTAATAGTATGTACTTGAAAATGGCAGGTATGTCGGCTAGTAATATAGTTAAATATCAGGCAGAGGCGTATACTCAGGCATTTATTTATCAGGAAGATGTTGCTGAGATGGATTCACTAGAGATTAAGATTAGTAGTAATCCAGCTAAGTTTGATACAAAAGAAAATAGGGAAAGAGTTGCAGAGTTACGTGACGCGATTGTCAATAATCCAGTTACTGAATTAATGGAAGCGGGCGTATTGCAGACGGTAGTAGAAGATGCTCAGTTAGAAGATCTTGACTATACCAGTAGTAAGGGTTTGATTGATAAGTTAGATGAGAAAACCCAGTGGGTTAATCCAACTATCAAGAATGGTGTGAAACAACTTATAATAACTAAAGATACTAAGTTATTTAAGGTTTTAAACAATGCAGCATTGTTAAGTGATTTTGCATCTCGTTATGCTTTATATAAGCACTATACCCAAGATGCAACAGGTGACCAGAAGTTCAGTAAAGAAGATGCTATTGCGAGAGTAGTCGATGAGTTTGTTAACTTCGATTTACCTACACATAAGTTTATTCAATATCTGAACGACATGGGTCTTGCTTGGTTTACTAAATGGCCTGTACGTATACAGAAAGTCTTAGCTTATAGATTAGTAGAAACCCCGGTGCCTGTATTAGCAGCCTTAGTAATGGTTGGTTTAACAGGTGCACCTACCCCTTATGATGGAGCGTACTTTATCAATCGCAATCCATTGAGTGCTCTTGGTACGCCATTAACAGGGTTTGGGTCTCTAGATAATACTATTACTATGGAAGCAGTGGAGTCGCTCTTACCTTTATGATGAGGACATTGAATCCTTGATTGCAAGGACTATCAATACAACTATCACAATAACAGGAGCTATAACTGCCAAAAAGGTGCCAAGGAAGGCACCTATTGTCAGGATAGCTACTACTATTCCAAATATAATCAAAAATATAAGAACATTCCACAATGCCTTAAGTAGACCCATTATGTAAACATTGCTTGGTCGTCTGAGAAATCAGGGGTCACTATTGGACTCTCGTCTGTAGTAGCTTCTTCTTCTGTCACTAATACGTCTACAACAGGCTCTTCTAATGACTCTACGAGATCTAACTGTATTGGCTCTTTTGATACTGCCTCCGTGATTTCAACTGTCGCCATATGGCCCTTACCACCACGAGTGATTTTTACATCTACATTCGCACCGGTTGTGTCGATTCCCATTGTGTCAATTAAGATATTAACTGCACGTACTAGGTCATCGTTGTCTAAAATTACCTTCATAATATAAAGTCCTTCAACTTCTTTGGTTCAACTTCTTTAATGAATATTTCAACCCTAGGATTCTCTTTATCTATATAGCCCATATGGTAATGGGAGGTATAGTCATACAGATAGTTGTCATCAGGAAGTTTACCGAATTCAACTAATGCATCCATGAAGTATTTCTCATGAATGCTTAGTATGTTAGATTTATCTGATAGCGTTTTGCTTCCCGGGTAATAAGTATAAGACACTTCTACAGCTGAAAGAGGCGGTAATAGATCAATTTGATCCTTCATTGCGTTCTTATATACTATTTTAGATGTGTTTAACTTAAAAGGGAAAGCATTACGATAATTGTTAAGGTTAAGTATAAACTTCCCCTTCTTAGTCTCAGACTTAGTCGTATGGACGAAGAGGGGAGCTTTTAAGAGCACTTTCTTATGAGAACATGCTAGTAGCTGCTGGAGTACCTGCAGCAACAACTGGGGCACCAGAAACCGCAGGAGTACCTGGGTTCTTAGCTTTACGTACTTTAACGTTACCTTCGTTCTTAGCTAACCAAGTATTCAAGAAACCTGGTTCTGTTTTACCTGCTTTACGCTCGATATTAGATATACCGTCTTCATCGAAGAACTTATCAAACTCGTTCATTTCGCGGAATTCACCAGTGCCATCTTTGTAGTTAGATTCTTTGGTGGTCTTCTCTTCTGATACTTTGAAAAGGGCAACCTGCATAGGAACATTTACTGTATCCATGAATACCATGCGGTCTTTAGGGACTTCTTTTCGAAGATCCCAATCCATGATCTTGACAGCTTTTTCTTCGATATCTTGATCAGTAATTACTTTACCTGTGATAGCTTCAATATATGCACATAATTGGCTATATCCTGGTAAAGGCTTAGGAACATTATCACGCTTACACATGTAAGTTAATGAGCCTGCTTTGTTCGAGTAGTAAATCGTTTGACGTACTGTACGTGTACCTTGTTTGAAAATAATGTTGAAATTCTTAGCGCCTGAATCGGCCTCATCTAAGTAAATCATTTCTACGACGCCTTGGTAAACACCTGTTTCCAATGGGCCAGATGATCCAACTGAATCACGTTCTTCTTCAGCTTTAACGCCAGCTGGTAATGCAAAATCTAAAGACATATAGTCTCCTAGTTATTAAAAAGTTAAGGGAGCACATGCTCCCATTTATTATGCGTAATATTCGTGCAGTCTGTCTAATACAAACTGACAATCATTGTCGATATAGGTTTCGTTCTCTTCCCACATACCCCAAGAACTACGTAGACGCTCCTTAAGCGTCTTCTTAGTTAGTTTGGTCTGGAAAACATACTTGAATCCTAGAGCTTCTTCTTCAGGTGTTACTGTTAACAAATCATTTTCAGATAAGTTCTTCAATGCCACCTTCTTTGTACTTACAACAGTACTGAAAAAACTCTCAATACCTTGGTTCATGAGTGAACCTTTGACCTTAACGATCGTTTCTTTAATGGATTCATCAGACACTACATCCGATGTGTGGGCCAAAAAGATAACGTTCTTAGTAGACTTAGCTACATATTGGGACATTAGTTTTTTCATGAACTGCGCATACTCTCCCCACATCTGCATGGTATTAGGAGAACCTAAAACATATACAGATTCAAACATATCCATTAGATACGTTAGGGTATCCACCACAATAGTGTGAATAGTTGGGTCTGTTTCAGCATGTAAAAAAGCTTCATACACCTGATTTGGGTCAGTAATCGTAAACTGTTTAAACTTAGCTTTGAATGGAAGCTTCTTGTTGTTCTCACAATTTAAGTACATTACCCCTTCAGGGTCCTTCAAGTTTCTTAAGCTTAAAGACTTACCAGTAGCTGACTTACCACTGATTAGTACGAGATTATCATTCATCTATGATCCTTGTAATTTGGCAACGTATGCCTTATTTATTGTAACCATCATGGTGTTCTGGATTTCATCATTTGGCAGTTTGTCGGGTAATTTAGCATTTAATTCTTCTAAAAGAGGTTGAATTTCCGTTGGATTCTTACCTGAGTCTAGAAGTATGTAGCCATAACGAAGCATGTTATTACTTCTGTTACCGTCACCTGTGTTTTGAAGGAACCATCTTTCTAATCTAGGTAGAGATTGCGAGTTAAGAGCATCTTTCTTACGCTCCTCGTTCTTACTAGTCTTAGGTATAAATGGTAATGGATCCATTAGTTCACCATCATTGTATTCGTGGTGGCCGACGTTAGTCTCCCACTTTTTAGCTCTTTGTCCTGTTTGGCTATCTACAGAGAAAGGTAACCAATCGAAAACATTATTCATGAATTCGCTGTACTCTTTCTTATCTAACTTCAGTGTAAACGTTAACGGTATTACTAATCTGAAGCGATCGGCATGTTGGACACCATCAACTAATTTCTGATGTCTTTTTGTGGTGTAGATTAGGAATTTATACTTGCCCATTAAGAGCTTAACAGTGTCAATACTGACATCGCCATCACAATCTAGGACTAGCAAGTTAAAACCTGGAATAGCTTTTTCCTCTGTACGGTGTGCATCACCGAAGTGATGGTTAGTCCAGTGTAACCCGGGCTTAGTAAAGAGTTGATGTAGCTTATTGAACGGAGCAAATACTGGCTCATAGTCCTTAGCCCAATCAGCGCTATATGATAGAGGCATTCTATTAATGTCAGTCTCTTTGAGGGACTCACCTTGAATGAATTCAATACCATCTTCCCATGATTTTTTAATAATCACGTTGTTTTTACAACCCCAAGCAGATGCATAAGTTAACATCTCAGCTTTCTGTCCAGCTCCACCTTTATAACAAGGTAAGTCTTCGGAAAGATCTACTTGGGTAACAGGTTTACCTACAGCAGCTAAATATTTAGCTAACTTAACGTAGGGTCTATCACGAGTTAAGATATGTTCAAAGTCTATTCCTGATTCCTCAGTAACTTTGATAGCACTCATAATGTGTTCTTCTTGGATGTTAAAACTTCCGTCGATGAACGCATAAGCACCAGCTAGTTTAAGAGCTTTAAAATATCTATGAGCTAGTTCAGCTTTACGAATCTCTTCGTGTTCAGGATATGTGTCTGCAAGTTGCTCACAGTCTAATTTATACTGTAATAACTTTAAGTAATCTGCTTCATCCACTTCAAGAGTACGATTGAAGTTAGAAACATCTGCCAGCATACCTAGTTGATTTGATACATCAATAAGGAATTGGTTGGAGGTAGTATCCGTCATTCGATCGAAGATCTCTTTCGGAGTAAGGCACATACTCTTTTTCATTTCACGAACATAACAAAAGAATGATCTACGTGCATAGCCAGTCTCAAGAACAGATGTGAACTCTTCTTCAGTCTTGCCACCATCTAAAAGTTTAGACGGAGTACCAAACAAGAGCATATTAGTGGGAACACCACCTTTGATCTCTTCATTTCGTTTATTCTCCGCACTACTCTTAGTAAGCTTTTGCTTAATAGTACCTTTGTCATAAGCTTCGAGATATACAGTCAATAGATCTGTGTTATTAATTAGATTGGATCCAATTTCATCACAGATAAAGTTTAAAGCTCCTGCATCTGCCAGTAGACACTTATGTCTTACTTGCTTAAATGCGGGGGCTGTTCCACTATCGAATGAGAAGGGCATGGCACCTGCGGCATCATACTCTGCTTCTAATCTCACTAACTCTTCAGCAGGATCAGTGCTTTTTCTTTTTGCTCTTTTTGTTGCAATAGTCGCTAACGATCTATCACTAACAAAAGGTAGAGTCTCCTCAATGAATTTCTCTCTGAACTGGTTAATAACCTGATCTTCGATAATACTCATTGAGAACCCTTTGCCAAAGCCTGAGGTAGCTAAGGAAATCCCATACATGTTGATTGGAATCTCCCCCCGGTCAGGGGTATTAATACTACAACGCATCATAGATGCTACTTTGGTAAGGTAAAATGCCACAAGAATTCGAAAAAATAAGGGATTATCGCTTTGTGTTTTCTTACAAAGGATATCCGTTAGATCTTCTGCAGTCTCGTTATGGTCTAACTGCGTGTGGTCAATCATGTTACCTTAGTCCTTATTACTTGCCTTCCATATTCTACGGTAGACGGTTACAGACTTGTTCATCCCAAACTGGGAATTCAAGTAATCAGCCTTTTCTTGCTGAGTTAAAGTACCTTTCTGATCAAAAGTTGAGATGACCACTTCTTCCTGCCAAGGCAAGAGTTTATGTGTGTCATAACGAGCTTTCGGCTCATTAGGTACTACTGGTTCCGCAACTGGAGGCGTCTTGCCTGTATACCAATCGTAGAAAGTCATTCCTAGTTCTACTAGGGTCGAAATTACTGGTACTGCTTTTACTAGGGGTAACATAATTATCCTTTACATAGTTAATGAGCCATCATTTAGATACTCGTTTTTTTGATTACAGACGGAGAACGCAGGGCAATATTTACATGCCTTAACTGTTCCTCCAACTTCACGTACAAAACCTGACCCTCTAGAGGCGAGTAATTGGTTAGCTTCTAACATAGTGTCAAAAGTTCTCCATGCTCGTTTACTATCCGGCTTGGTGTAGTACTTATACTTAGGGGGTGAACGCCATAGTTCTTCATCAGTACACCGAGGCATCTCATCCTCTGGAACATCTGCTAATGTCTCAAGTACATTTAGTTTGCTGGTTATCCAATGCTCTGTTTGTTCAACGGTCCACAGAGGATAAATAGATTCTAATACTTTAGATTTAGGATATTCCTTATCTGTCTTCGCTTTTAAAGCTTGCCAGTCAGTAAATATGAATTGTATAGCACCATGCGTATCAGTTATTATTTCAGGATTTAACCACTTATAAATAGACATTTGCTGGATGTACTTTTTATCGTTGGTCTTGTGAGTGTAAGTGTATGTTCCTGTAGATTTGAAGTCATGTACTCGACCACTCATTACAAAATCAAACTCTCCTGATATATTCCAATCACCTACAACCTTCTGAGTTCTTAGCTCAGTATAGACAGGCAACTGTCCCTCAACTACTGGTTCAGTAGGGTTTATAACAACTCGGTCAATAATCTTCTGAGGATATCCTAAATCGGATAGAGCCTGTTCATAATTATTAACCCAAGCATCTTCGATACTATTGTGAAGCCCTGTACCTATTCTAGAAGCCACTAACTGTGAAATATCAGTAGCTGGTTCAAGTCCAGGGGTATTTGCCGGTACACAGGGTATACGGGCGCTTAATAATATCTGTTTTACGGGTCGCATTAGACCAGTAGCACTTATCACCGTTGGATCGGGGATATGATTATACTCATCTCTTGCTAACCATACTGCCATTGGGAGGCTAATCCCAAGGTCATTAGAATACTTAGCCATATTCTTCCTTACGTTATGAATTCCCTAAATGTCCTACAATACTTGGGGAAGGCATAAAATAAGAGTCCTTTTACTTCGACTCAGGAAGGTAAGATCAGTCTACTTTCTTCACCAATAGAATAGTTTTCTTCTACATAATTATAGATTACTTATATTGCTTAGATGGTTCAGAATGCCGGAAGGAGTCAGCATTACTACTGCTCAATTAAGAGGAACCGAAAGACCTCTTACAGCGGGTGTTATTCACCACCGCCCGCTGGGTGTTTCAACAAACAAAAAATAACACACTATTAACCCCGTGTGTCATGGGTTCGAAATTATTACCATCCTACCTCTTTAGCGATGTCTATGGTTTTATTTATCCTACTAGAAGATAAACTGAAGTTAGGGTAGTCAATGAAACGTAATTTTCCGTGATATGCACCGTGATAAACAGGCAATCCTATATCGGAGATATAATACTGGTTTATATTAGCATCGAAGCCATTCATAACATCTCTGAAGTTAACAAAACTAGAGTTATAAAGAACTATGTCTATGCATAACTCAGGGAGTTTAAAACAGCAGGTTATGCTTCGGTTCTGATCTTCACCTCCATTGTAATTCATATAGGACTCTACCCTACCAAAAGACTTTAAGAACTCTTCAATCTCATGTAGTTGTTTTATATTCCACTCTGAATAATGACCAGCAGTAGCCATAATATCTATATCTCTAGGGGCTCTATTAAATGCCATGTCTCTAGCGTACCCACCAGCTATAGCAGCACATTCACTTCCATTCATCTCACGTATCTTAGTTACAATAGAGTTAGCTACTATTAATGAACCAATTGGATCTAAGATGGGTTGATTACCTAAGGAATTTACTTTGGCTCCTCTTGCACGATAGGGTATTCCTACTGCACCACTTGAGTTATTACTCAAAATACTTCTCCAAATCAGTGAAGCCACCTATTGATACATCTTTGATGTATATCTGAGGTACTTGTGTATGACCTTCACCAAGCACAAAGGCTTTAGCTGCGACATCTTGATAGATGTCTATGTATGTGTACTCTGCACCTTTAGCATCTAATAAGGCTTTAGCTTTATCACAGAAGGTACAGTTGGGACGTCCGTAGACTGTAAATTTAGACATCCTTCACCCACTTATACTTCTCATCTCGGTCTTCTGAATTTCCTTCAGAAATAGTGATATTTTGAGTAGTACCGTCAAATGACCAGTTAGTTAGTTTGTTTTTAAACTCAGGCCATTCTTTACCAATGAAGTGCCAAAGATTAAAGGCATTCTTAGCTGTTTCATTTATTTGATAAATATGTGTAAGATCCAACAGATCTTTATGTACTGGATCACTGGGTAATATTGTTACTGAGAATTTAGCTACCTTTTTGTAGCCACGTAATTTAGCAAATATCATATTCGTTCCTTTTATTAATGTATTTATGTGCTAGGTGATCCTACCCATAAATATACTAAGTAGGGCATTCCACCCATACGCTATCTAACTGATAGTAAGTTTTTTGGTTACATGGTTATCTCACATGCGCCACCGGCACATGCTGCTTCACCCGCTAAATCAGTATTGTCCTCTTCTTCGACAACCTTACTGAGATCTACAGCATGTAATCCACCTATTAGGGATTCATACTCTTCTTCAGTTATGTCTTCAAAGGGAGCTTGCTGATAGGTTCCACCGTTATAAGGTAAGACGGAAATTCCGTTATACTCATTTCGGTTGTTCCACATCCAATCTGTAGCTAGTGGCCATTCATCATCTTTCAATGAGATTGTACAAGATACATTATGGGTGTTATCACCATCAATATGACCATGTCTGACCCATGCAGTATTGAACAAGCGTACTCGTTCTAATAACTGTGCAGGACTCTCAGTTCTCAAGATAGCACCTGCTGGGGCTTTCTGAGGGAATGAGGCAACTAGGCCATTAGGTACAAAGAGATCTTGTTCTATCATAGCAGGAAGGTTTTGTTGTAAGTACTTAGCCAAAGCTTCGTCTTTACCCATCCGCATACGTCGAATATAGAAATCATTGTGCCATGCGTGAATACCGCTTGCGCTACCAAGAACCAAGGAAGAGGTGCCACTAGGCTTTACCGTAGTAGTACGTTGAGCAGGGTTGATACCAATCAACTTAGCTACTTCTTCATTTCTCTTGATTACATGTTCAGCCGCTTCACGTAAATCATATCCAAGCACTTCTCCAGAACCTATACCGGTCATGCCTACACCAATTAGTGCATCTTTCTCGGTAGTTTCTTTCCATATAGGTCGTAAGTAGTGGAAGTCGGTATACCCAGCTTGCAGAGTACCAATCAAAGCCGCAGCTTCAGATCTTTGGTTCAAGTCATCTTGTGATGTGATTCCAGCTGCACTTACTTCACATAAGTTACAGAATTGGAAAGGACGTAGCCCTATTTCACAACAAGGATTGGTTCCCCAATCCAGATTGCTTGACCAGTAAATACCCGGCTCACCAGAACCAGAATGTTCTACGACTTTCATTAAATCATAGAACTCTTCTTTACTTACTTTCCCACGAGGGAGAACAGCAGAGTTGTTAGCTCTTGCACGATAGGGAGCGTGTTCCCACCAATTACCGGACTTCGCAGTAAGCATAGACTGATCATCACGATCAAAAAGACTGATCAATGCTGCTCGTCTAATACCACCTGCTAATACAGAATCAGCGATAATACATCCAATATCGTGTGCCTCTAAAGTTGTTAGCTTTCTTCCTACCGCACCGTCTAAGACAGCTGAGATAGTATTAACACATATCTTTAATGGTTCAGGCCCTGGAGCCTTACCCCCTGTAGTAATTAATGCAGCACCTTTATCCCGAATATCTCTATAGTCGAAATCAGGTCGTTGTTTACCGTAAAAATATGCTTCAACTAACACTTTAATGGTATCCGCCCAGCCTTCGATAGAGTCCCCTATAAGGAACTTACGAGATTCTTTTTGGACACCTAATACCATAGGTAGTTTATCTACGTGTCTACTCTGTACACTGTAACCACCTCCTGTACCACCAAGAAGTAAAAACATGAGTTCAGAGAACGCGTCGATATCATCGAAAGGTAAATACGCACAATTATAAACTCTATTGTGTGCCAATTCGATGGGACGACCACTAAACTGAAGTGATCGCATTGAAGGGAGAACTTTTTTAGCATAAACAAACTTATATGCCTCACGTATTTCCTGCTCAATATGAGGGTATCTACGTACATGCATATCTAAATTGCGAGTTATTAATTCATGCCAGTTCTCTCTTCGAGACTTTTCTGGTACATACTTAGCATATTTATTGTATACGGTAATATCAGAAAGAATCTCATTGCATAGTTCAGTCATTTATTACACCTCCTTGGTGTATCAATTATGAATTTCTGCTCCTACCCTGCTGGTAAAAGCAGGTTTCTCTTACAGTGAGTATGAAGAGTAATACTTTCAACCTTATGGTTGAATTTGGTGGACAATGTTGGACTCGAACCAACGACTACGGGGTCGTCCCCGTTACATCCAGTTTCCCTAGAGGTACAGCTTTTACCTCCAATAAGATTCCTTTGTAGACAGCGTTGCAGCTTCATCAACTCTAACCAACTGAGTTAATCGTCCTTAATGTGGTGGACTGCCTAAGATTCGAACTTAGGTAACAGAGGATTATAAGTTCTCCATCTATTGGGGCTTTTCACGTTCCCTTACTAGAGCGTCCTCAGGTCGTAAGCCAACAGGTTCCCGTCTTTCCCTTTCAGTCCTTAATTTGAACGGAGGTATCACACCTCCCGATAACTGATTAATCTTTACATGCGTCAGCTGGCATGTGTAAGCAGGTCACCTGCTCCTTTAAGAGACTTATGGATCTTACACGTACTTACAAGTCGGGTATCCACCTGCACGGTGAACCCTGATTATAACAAATGAGATGTTCTTTGTTTCCATCTCTGTTCTTCTTCTATAATACCTCTCAGATATGATTCATCTAATTCTTTAGGGGTATGTGCTTTATCATTCTTGATATGCCCGAATATCGCCTTATGTAAACGTCTAATATACCGCAAAGAGTATACAGCAACTAAAAAGGAGCCAATACATATGGGGTACATCACAGGGATATACATGATTATTTCAGTTATGAGGGATGCAATAAAAGCTAAAACCACGGTAATAACTACACACATAACAAATACTACTGTTGTCCATCCCATAGATTGAAGAAGTAATTCTTTAAGTGACGTTTCATCATTAACAAATTTATATAGCTCAAATACTACAGCTAGTAATGCAAATCCATAGAATATAAACTCCATAGGACCTATTATACCTGCCATGTTAGCGTCAAGAGATTCCTGAAACATAATAAGACCCTCTTTAAGGAGTAACGGTACCCAGTTTACGATTAAGGGCATTAATGTTAACTGATGGTAGTGTAATCACAGAAGGGTTACTTGCACCTTTAGGAAAGAATTTCTCTACTTCAGGCCATACAGTAACTAATTGACCAGTTGTATTGGTTCCATTAATGATCTGACGTACGTCAGCAATATATCTATCCATTTCTAGATCATAAGCCGAGATTTCATCATTACGTACTTTACGTACTTTACGTAAGGCTTTAGCATCTTTTAAATGTTTTTTAAGTGTTGCAGGCATTGCAGCATTCTCATCATTGAGGGCAATAAATACACCAGATTCTTGGTCATCAAGAATTACATGGTCGTATATTCTTACGCCATTTACCTCAGTATACGTAGGGTAAGCATATATATAAGAACCAGTATTATTTATATATCTAACGCAGCTAGATTTTTTAAAACAATCTTTGAAGTTAGATGCTTCATACTCTTTATATAGTGCAGCGTTCTTCTTCTTATACGCCACTATAATAGCTTCTTCTAGAGTAGCCTTAGCGTCTTCGATGTACAAAGGACGTTTGTTTTCATCTAGGTATGCAGCTTTAATATTTTCTACAATATCGTTTCTTATTTCTTTATTTAATCTAATTGATTTCATGTTTGTTCCAATTTATTTAAGTAGTTAAAAAGAATAGAGCAAGACCTCGAAGGCGTAAGCCGAGAGAGGTCGTAGCTCTTATTCACATAGTTTTACAATATCTTGTTTCGTAGCATTGTTTGGTAAGGTGATGGCATTACTCCAGTCGGGGTAGAACAAGTCTAGTTCACCGAACAGTTTCACATCATCGTGCTGAATTTCTTCAGCTTCCTGCCAAGCCATACACTCTGCAAGATTATCGTTGACCCATTTAATAATACCTAGTTTATCTTTAATAACTACATATATCGCATCATGGATCATAGCCACTGGTTTAATGTCATACTTGAATTCTGAGGCCCATACCCGTTCCATAAACTCATTACAAGCTCGGTTGGTTAGAAGTCCCCATGATTGTCCAAGTGCATTGCCAGCGGTTCTACCTTCGGCAGCTGCTTCAAAAGGAGTATGACTACCCCCTAGAATTACTTTCTTAAGTAGTGGTGTTCTTACACGTAGCCCAAAAGCACATGTAACATATCCGTCTCTAGTAGCTTGATTCAATCTTTCTTCCACCCATATATCAGACTCTGAATACAGAATATGATAATTGGCTTCAATTGATTTAGCTTCTTCTGGTGAGATACCTAAGTTATTCACTAACGTATGCCATGTACCTTGGTAGGTAAGAGCAAACGTAGGAGCTTTAGACTTCTGTCTAAACACCTTATGTACCTTAGCAATAGAATTAATACTTTCAACAGTATCTACTATGTCAGGCATTTGATCTCCGAAATACCCAAAGGCTCGGAGGCAGTGACCATCGTAATTATCGGTATAGACTTTAATCTTGTTCTTGTCTTTCGTAGTCAAGGCAGAGATTCTATCTTCAAGGGACGCGAAGTCAGCACCTGAAAATATCCACCCTGGGGCAGCTTTAAAGCATTTCTTAATAAGCTTGGCATACGTCGATCCACTAGGGATCTGTTGTAAGTTAGGTCTTGCACATGACAAACGTCCTGATACAGTACCGCCTAACCTAAATGAGCCATGTAGGTAATACATGCCGTCTGCTTTCTCTACCGCATTCTTAAACGCAGGAATAAAAGCTGCAAGTATCTTATCTACTTTTCCTAGACCAATTAGACTTCTAAGTATCTGACGATACTCACTATCTTTAGTATGGTTCAAGAGCTTACTTAATGTCTTATTCCCAGTAGCAGGTAACCCTGTGTCCGTGGTATCCAGTACAGGTAACCCCATAACATCATACAGCAAATGCTGCAGTTGTAGAGGCGACCCTGGATTGAATTCAACATAATTAAATGTTTCAATGTCAGCTGTCTTAGCCTTCCACTTTTCATGACAGATCATGCTCTCCTTCTTACGAAGAGCTATCCAATATCTTTTAATGGTTGTACATGAGAAGAGGACATCAGTATATCTACGTTGAATCGACAGCATTCGCTTTTCAGCTTTCAGTATCTGATCCATATCCATAGGCATACCGGTAAGTTCTATCTGTAATAATGTCTTAATACTGGGAAGCATGACATCTCTGTATACTTCCAACTGGTCATCAGACACCATGATAGGATAGTTCTTATTCTTAACATACCAAGTACTCAAGCAGTCTACTAAGTTATACTTAAGCAGCTTCTTTATAGGAATACACAATATGTTATTTATGTCTTCTTCGGCATAGTTGCCAGCAAACTCATGAGCTTGTTCTTTCAAACTAAGCTTGTTACCGGCACAGGAATTAACAGCAAGGTAAGAGATGATTTGGGTATCATCTATGTCTTTAGTCATTATATGTAACCCATCAATCATTCCCTTCTGATCGAGTAAATCTGTCATATATAATTCATAGATTAAGACCTTAATATCATAACCTGCGTTATGGTACGTAATCTTACCTTTATAAGTTTCAAAGAACTCCCTTAACAGGTCTCTTATATCCTTATCATATACTATGGTTCCATGTTCACCTGAGATACTTGGTCCAAACATGTTGGGTTTGTAATCTACAGGGAAAGCTACACCATTATGTTGGTCCCATGCAAATGCAATGGTCCCTATTCCTGCCTTCCAGAAGTCCAAGGAGAACGCTTCGATGTCACAAGTCAACTCATCATATTGATGGAGGGATTGCAACGTCGTACGGATGTCCTGGAGCCTTGTAGGATAGTAGGATGAATTGATAATACTTGAGCCTGGGGGTACATAAGTACCTTTGGCAAAAGACATAATCGCATTAAGTCCAATGTCTATTTTCTTACGTGCATCAGGGTTAGCAAACAGAATAGAATGATTGACACCAAGGACAACCTTCATTCGTTCGTAACCCGGAATTACGCAATCCATAACATACCCGAAGTGAGGTTCTGCCTTCTTCGTACCAGTCAAGGCTTTGAAGTAAGCTGCATCACAACAATAGAGCACTGTAGTATTAAGAGTATCCAACGCTTTCAATAAGGTCTTAAGATATTCTTTAATGTGAGATACAGGTGCTTTACCATTAGGCTTATATGATAGGTCGAAGCCTACCAGATTTCCCTGATGAGCTCCTAATTTAACCAATGGATCAACGTATGCTTTAATCATTTCATCTTTACGGAAACTCGAAGACTTAACTAATATAGCTATGTCATATGTGGATTGAGTATCGAAAAGGTAATGATTCATTTAACCTAACTTATTTTTATTTTAATTTGAATACTTCAACGACCTTATCTCCGTGATGCACCCGCATGTACTTTCTACACTGCAGTCTCGCCACTTCAATATCTTTAAAGGTGTCGCAGTAAACAGTCGAGGGATTTATTGAAGTAATCTCTCCTCCTTCCATCCATGCGAAATACTCCCACTTGTACCCACTTTCAGAGAACCAACGGTTTTTCCAAACTTTTCTTTGTGGGTAGAAGTAAGTACCGTCTGATTTCTCGTACCTAAATATTCTAACTACTTCTTCTTCAGACATTGGTAAATACTCCTAACTTAACCAAGAGGGTTTCATGTCACTTGAGTTTACCAAAGGAGCAGGGGCTTTCGACTCTGCTAACTCACATAAATAGATCCAAGCAGCTGTGTACTCTTCTCCTTTATGTTCAAAGTGCCAGACCATCTCACCTTTACGTTCATATGGTTCAATACCGTCAAAACATGAAGGTAATTCATCTAACAGTCCTTGGATTTTAATGTAATCTTCCATTGGCATTCTTATCGCACTCATGCGGGTTTCTCCTTTGGAGACTTAAGTTTAAAATAAGGTAGTCAACTACCCAAGTAAAGAGTTTGTCATTATTCTAAGACAGGCTGCTTCGGAACATCTCTCAGCTTCTCGCTTATTCTTACGCATATTATACGATTGATTAAGGATAGATTGAGAGGATATTTCCATATTATCCTTTATAGATTCAGGCATTAAGCCATAAATAAATTCAGGTATAACCATTTTTACATCAACAGGGTTTTTACAGTAATTTAAGGTCTGTACTAACCAATGGTTAATACGTTGCTTTTCCATGTTAATAATACGTTCTTCTTGGTACAACACCTCCATCTCTTCATGTAATGAAGGACATAAAGGTACATTTATGAAATGTTTAGATGTATCATCATCCCATGCATAAGTGTTTTGTTTATACCAAAATCCATAAGTACCTGTAGGTGTTTCTACTGTCGAGGTATTCCGGGTTATTAAACTTCTGATTACTGTTCTGGAGTGTGCGGCATATTTAGAATACAAAGCATCTAAAACAGCTTCAATAGCTATCTGCTTCACACCTGCTGCGAATACGTAAACTTTCACTTGGTTGTCTCCTACTTAGGTGTTATCTCAAAGTGAGGGGAATCTGTACTGAATTTCCAGTTACCTCCCCATCTTAAAGTAACATTCAACTGCATAGCAGCTTCGAAGAAACATGTGGCTACTAGAGCCATATTGTTTGCTTCGTAGTTTGTCTTACCATCTACATAGCAGAATACATCTACTGCATTTCCTGATTGATGGCGTGAGAGTTTAACTCTTCCATCACACTCAGTAACAGTAGGCTTATCCGTATCTACTGTACGACCAATAGCATATAATGCTTCTTGCTCTTCGACAGTTCTAAGACCACTACTTATACCGAAGTCGGGTGTAAACATCATACGGCTGTTGGCAATTCGCATTGCTCTAATACATACATCCTGAATATCTATACCTACACTTCTTATGAGCCTTTTACTATTACTACTGTATTTATAATTTCGATCAGTCATCGTGACGTAACCTCATTTCAGTACATGTAATACCTTTACTACCACGAGCAGTTTCAGAGAGTATTTCTACCTCTTTCCATTCAAAGTCTGTAAAGGTCTCTTGGAATATAATCTGAGCGATTGCATCACCCACACGTATATCTAAATCAACAGTACCATGATTAATTAAACAAGCATGGATCTCTCCACGATAGTTGTTATCAATCACTCCTGCCAATTTAGCTATTCTTTTCTTGCTTGATAACTTACTACGAGGCCATACGAACCCATGTATATTATCAGGCATTTCAATACCAACACCTGTTTTAACTAACGCAGACATCCCCGGAGGAATAACTAACGCTTCGTCAGCGAACAAGTCATATCCAGCATCCCCTGGCTTACCTTGTTCAGGTAGTCGGGCAGTGTCGGATAGAAGTTTAACATCCATCAAAATCCCTCGATAACATATCTAGAAGAAGGAATAGAGATACAGGAGCAGTAATACAGACTACAACAATTATCATCAGATCATACTTTGTTCTGCTTTTTGTGGAACACATCTCTACCCTAATAACAAAGAACAGGGTTAGTAGATATACGGCAATCAAAGCACCGTATACCGTATCCATTAATCAGACGTTAAAGCAAAGGATGCTAAACGACCGTCTTTAATAGCTGCAGTGATAGCTTGAGCAAGATCTAATGAATTAGCTTCGTAACCGACTTCATCACCAATTGCTTCAAGAAATTCAGTTAATTCTACTACTGAATTTTCTTTACCTGCTAAAGGAGATCTAGGCTTAATTGTTACATCATCAATTTCACTAATGTGAAGAGTGATAGCTGTATCAAATTCATCCATACCTTCTTCTTGGCGTTCAGGTAGGTCAATGATTACGAATTTAGTTGTACGATCAAGAATACGAAATTCTTCAAAGTCTAACTCATCTGCGTTTCTAATCAAACCACGTGAGCCAATAGGAAGATTAAGTAATGTAGCTTCTTCATGTGCTTCACCGCAACCAGGGCATACATCGTCTTCATCTTGTTGTATAGATTGACCGAACACTTCAGATAACAATTGCTGTAGCTCTTCTGGCATTTCAGAATCTTCTACACGTGTTTCTGCAGGTGCTTCAGGACGTGTACCATTTTCGATATGTACTTCCATTTCTTTCAGGATATTTGCTAGGTTACCTAACTTAGTAAGCGGACCGCCTTCAGTTGCAACCATTTTATCTGCGAACTCTTTAGAATCTTTAGATTCTGATACAATTTTTAAAATCTGTTCTAACGTTTTTACTTGAGACATTATATGTCATCCTTATATTTTGGATCTGCAATTTTTTGTATGTACATTTCCAATGCTTCATTTGCGGAGTCTACGATATCCTGTAAGTCCTCCAATTTATCTTTATGTCCACGTAAACCGGAACATAAAGCCTTTTTAATTAAATGCTGTAAACAAGGATCTAATACCTTAAAAGCATCTAATACACGATATACGTCAATGACGGCAGTATTACCGTCTTTGCCGTATGCTTTACGGTCATATTTACTCAGTTAATCTTCCTTATTTTGATTAGGAATTAATTGACGGTGCTGGATGAAATTTCTGAAGTTACCCGACCACATTCCATACTGGCGATCCAAATGTGTAATACCTTTGGGCCATTCAGCAGGGTTTGCTTTATCCTCTATTTCAGGGATAGGAGTAGCTTGGTGTTCAACAGGTGAAGCATGTACCTTACGACCATCAAATAGACGATCCTTAATAGCCAATGCTTTTTCAAGAGATGTATCATTCTTACGATATGACACTTGTGCACATGAACTAGCAGAGACTAATTTAGCCTCTTCTACAGTTAAGCTTTGTGATTCACTGTCTGAGTAGTATAACTCCCCAGTTTCAGCTCCTCTCGAACGCTCAACGTATGGAACATGCCACTCCCCTGGTTGTAATACCATTGGTTCATAGGCTTCACGTGCTGCAGTCATAGCTCTCGCTAATTCTGCTATCTCACCTTGTGCTTCTTCATCATCTCGGAGCCAATCCCAGTTAATAATTTCAGTAGTAGTTAATACCACTTTGATATTCTGGAAAGGTTCTAAGTATCTTCCAACGTTCTGTTTGTGAATACCCAGACCTCCATCTTCTTTCTTCCGACCCATGTATGTAACTAAGTTAATAGCAGAGGACATATGGAATTCATGAAGAGCTTGGATCTCAGTAAGCTGTTTCTCATCAGTGATTACATCACCCTGCATACCTGACTGATTAGCAGTCCAGATATAATGCGCAGGATCAGCAGTCAAATTCTTGATAGCAGCTAATACGGGTACAGCACGAGTACTACTAGCATTTCTGCTGAATACTCTATGGGTTAATACCTGAGAATGAATCACTCTCGGATAAGTTAACTCATACGTAAAGATCTGCTGTAACGTAAGTGCACACACAGATCCTTGTATTACCTTAACTTGGATCATTTCTTTACCTTAGTTGGTTTAGTAACAGAGCCAACAACTTTTTGGGTTACGTAGGTATCTTTAAGACCTAAGTTATTTAGCAACAAAGCAGCGTCATTAAAACGAGCAGGTATATTGGAACCATAACCTAACAAGTTTTCAGGTATCTTAGGATCATCTTCAACTTTAATGTTTTTAATGACTTTAGTAGCTTTCTGACTTGTAACTAGGAACTGTTCCCAACGTTTATCCTGACCTCTTTTCTTGTACAAAGGAGTCCATTTATTATCTTCCACGATAACAGTAGCTAGAACCTTATCACTATCTCTTGTATAACGATAAGAGGGATATCCATTACGGGAAGCGACTACAGGATCCATTTGTTTAAGTGTTAGTTCTACCTTAAGCTTACGTCTGCCAAGGAATAAATACTCCCCTTGTTTACCTGATATCTCTATCACATCACCTATGTTAAGGTTACTAGAAGTAATATAATTACCTTTAGTTTTACCAGTTACAGCAGACACTGCAGCTATATGCTCAGGTGAGTCTTTTACAAGCATTATAGTAGTTGAGGCATCAATACCCCACAATATTTCCTCTTGTATAAACCCACTGATAACAGTTAAGTTTTCTAACTGTTCTAAGAGATACGATTGATTTATATGTACCTCAAACCCTCTCGGATCTAGAACAGAAAACATCCCATAACTGTCAGCGTGGTTACGCTTACTACTAATGAAAACTCCCGATACAGGAGTATTATCAAAATCAACAGCTACACGATAATCAGTAGAGTAGTCTTTAACTTTATTTGTATACTTAACTAATTCCAGGGTAGGTACAAAATGTGAGTACGGAACTATAGGATTATTAGAGCTTCCTAAAGATAGTAACTGTTTGTATTTATCATAACATTCAATCATTTTAGCACCTCCGAATATAAGTGACCCATTAGCTCATCTATATCACATGTCGAGATACAGTGTTTTTCTTTGTTAGAATGGTAGCTATAATTTATTTCGTTAGGGCTTACTAATACAATAAGAATTCCATTATTCTTTTTATCTAGTACCCATTTATGTGCATGGGAGTACCTTGGAAATCGCTCTACTTCTTTTGTTATTCCTTGAATGGATAATTCTACTTCAATTCTTTCTAGTGACATTACCATGTACTCCCAGAGTCTTTAATAGATATAACATTGTGCATACTTACAGGATTCTGATAAGAATCTATCATTACCTTATACGCTTTACCTACCAACACAGGAGCATCTAATATCGTTCCTTGTTGTACCCCAAAAGCCGTACTGTAGATAACTACATACTTTACTTTTGGATCTTTGTAGGTTTTATAAAATTCATTTATTTTCATAGGTATTAATATACCTCCTTTATTTATTTATTGTCTTCGGTCCAAGTACTTAAGTACTCGATAACATCTTCAGCACTGCCATTTTTTATTTTGATGCCTATATCCCCACTGCCTTTGATCATAGGTACATAAACTGTGTAGGCACCTTGTGATATCCCTATAAGATGTCTTTTGTTTGTATTAGGACTATTACCAAAGTAAAAAGATTTATCTGATTTAGGGGCCTGATACCATCCAAGAAGTGAAAGAATTACTAAAATACGTTCATCCACTATGGACTCCTAGTAGCTACTTGTACCGTTACCAAAATGAATCACAGTACCAATATCTGTTTTAAAATCAGGGTAGTTATAAACTATCCATAAGACAGGAGTATCAATATCAATGTCAGGCATTCGAGCATAACCATCTGTAAAGATAATAGCTAATTCAGGTGAATGCTCCTTGATATAATTCAATGGTTCATCGAAGTTAGTACCACCACCACCAAGCATTTCAATCGTATCAAACGAATCGTCAGAACCAAGAATTTGTATTTCTTGTAGGCGATGGTCGAAACAACCAACGTGCATTTCAGTTGGATTCATCATATCCTTGATACTCTGCATTTCAGTTAAGAAAGCAGTGAAGTCATCTTGGCTCACAGAACCAGATGTATCAGGGAATACACAGATCTTTCCACACGCTTCATCGTACAAGCTAGGTAAGTAAGCTTCTTCAATATAGCGACGATTAGGACGCTTGTATGAGTAATCTGTTTTATCAAATGCAACTAGATAGTTAGCTAAGATAGTAGTCCAAGGTAGTGTAGGATTTAAAAGATCCTCCATCATACGTTTAACGTCACCCGGGAGTTGACCAGCTTCACCTTTCAATTCAGCTTGCGTAGAAGCTTTAATGATAGTGTTTTCAATCTGCTGTTGTTTTTCTGCTTTCTCTTCTGGCGTACCAGTTAAGTCAGAGAAGTCACCAGCTTGAGGATTAGGTTCACCTTCACCATCTTCATCATCTTCTATAAGGTTATAAACCTCATCAGATGACATACCCTTGTATTCGCTATCTTGTAGCCAATCACTAGGGATCATGTAACCGGCTTTAGCCAACTCCAAGTTGATAACGTGATCAGCTGCTTTTTCCCATTTGCCTTGGTCGCGATTACCACGACGGCCCATATGGTTAAAGGCAACATGCCATGCTTCGTGAGCCAATAGTGATACGCGTACAGGTTCTTCCAGAGATAAGAAATACTCAGGATTAATTGTTAATGTTACACCATCAGTATGGATCTTCTCTATTTCATCAGACCATGATTGGCGTAAAGAGAACAAAAGAGTACAGACGAATGCACTTTGATGTCTCGTTATTAAACGAAACTTTGCTTTATCCAACGCTTTTTCTACTTCTTGTGAGACTTGCATCTTCACTCCTTTATTTACTTAGTTGTTTGTTAATTTCTATCAAAGCATTCGCATACACATCATGTTTTTTCTTGATGAGTTCACGACCTACAATGATACCAGTTATAGGGTTAACCCCTAAATATCCAAGACGTACTATAAGATCTCTACCTTCACTTTTAGGTATCATGAATCTCATTAGTAGTCCACGCTCACGCTCTTCGCGCCTTACTACTCTACCACCCAACATGATGATAGATAATTCAAAATCTTTAATGTTCATACATCATTCCTACATAAGATAGCACGTGCTCAAAAGAGAAGTCTTCGTTGCCACCAGCACCTTGGAGGTATCCTCCTTTTAAAGTGTCTGACATATCCCTAGGTATATATATAGATGCTTTAGTTTTATTGCTATTAATAATATCAATAGTAAAAAGGTTACCTTTAAAAGAACGAAAACCATTATAGTTTTCATCCTCCTGAGCTGCTATCTGCCCATAAGCAGACTCATCTTCTTTAAGACCTAACATTATTAAATTAAGAATAAACTCTTCTCTATTCATGCAACTCACCTAATTTCTTTAATATCTTAGCGAGGGCTACATCATAGTTAGGGCACTTAAAATCATTACCCATTCTAAGTATAAAATAACCTGTTTTACGAAAATCATCCGTGTCTATACTAGCGATCCACAAACCATCTACGTGTAGCATAGCTAGTTTTTCTTCTGTTTCATGTTTGTAATTACCTAATAAATGCATCTGCATTTCAAATAACTCACGGGTCATTTGCTTCATATTCCATGTACCTCATAACATAGTCGAATACTTCTTGTGGGCTGTTATGGTATGTTATACCTCCACGAACACCGGGAAGTATAACCACAAGAGAGTTATATGTTTTTAACACTCTTAGCTCTTCTTTTACGTATCTCCATTTGTACATATTACTATTATTAGCAAGAGTGAAACCATGAAGAGCTAACAGGAATATTAGCTCCTCTTCGTTGGTTACTACTTGGTTGCCACCATGTGCTTGCTCTGAGCTGTCACCCATACCATTACCTCAGGGTTCTGTAATAACGTACGATCACGTTGAATAGTTCCCTGTAATGCAATCATCTGGAACTCAAACGGAAGTTTATTAACAATCTTCATTAGAGGAGCAATGTTTGCAGTAGCAGCATGTTCAGTGATTAGACCAGCAATAGCATAACGAATGCTTGGCTCTGAAGGTACAACTACTGAATCAGGAGATTTAATCATCTCTTCGATTGTAGGTAACTCACCATAGATTTCACAGAAAGTCATGAATTCACGAGAAGCACCTTCACCTATAGCACCTTCAACTAATGCCATACGTCCAGCTAAAGATACTTTACCTTTGATAAGCTTAGATACAAATTCCCAAGTACGAGGACATGGAAATGTCTTATCTGAATGCTTTGGATCAAAGTTATGTAAATTCTCTGAACGGAAGTTCACGTATGCAATAACACGATGATCAATACCAGTCTTAGTTGCCCAAGTAGTGAATGCTTCTAAATCAGCAGCCATTTCAAAGTGAATAACACGAGATGCCATAGCAGTACCCATATCATTAACGATAGCGCCATCTGATTTCAAGTTACCAGCAGCCATCATAACTACTTTCTCGTGTATGTCGTACTTACCGACTTGCTTATCAAGAACTAACTTGTAAGCAGCTGCTTGTACTAAACGAGGAGCTGAGTTGATTTCATCTAAAAGGATTAACCAACCATCTTTACCTGCAGGTAATTCATCACCTACGATAGGGAATGTATCAATAGGTAAGTAACCACATTTAGTCTTCTCTGCATTAGTAGAGATAAAACCGTTTAAATCTGTTGGATCACATTGGCTTAGACGTACGTCAATAAGCTCAAGGTTCCATTCTTTAGCGATGTCTTTTGCAATTGATGATTTACCAAGACCCGGAGAGCTTGTTACAAATGGTACTAAGCCTGCGATCATTGTTTCTTTTACTAAGTTTGTTGCTGTGCTGATTGTTACTTTCATTTTATATCTCGATTATATTAAGTTAAGGTTTATTTAAAGTCAGCTTCGGAAATGAAGTCTAGACCGTTTACTAATGCGGCTTGCATTATGAGTGTTGCTACGTCAGGTATTTTATATACACCTGGTTTTTCTACAAAATCCAAAATATTACAGTTAGCGAAACCTGAATGATCCCAAGTATCAGTAAAAGGATTATAAAAAAGTATCCCTCCTTGTCCGTCATATTTATAAAATCTTTTGTGTACTATTTGTGAATTGTTTTTAAAGAATCTAATATACTCAGCCTCTTCAGGGACTTTTCTTTCGTTCAATCTTTTCTGGTTTATGGACATACTCTCTCCTTACGAAACAGTGCTACACCTTCACAAGATGCAGACCATTCATCAAAAGTAATACCTGAGTATTTAGAGCCCAAGATATTAATAGCAGAAGATAGTGCATCAGTTCTTGATAAGTACCCTTTAGGTTTTAAATCAACAACTACAACATTATCATTCTCATATAACACTTGGCTCTGTTCTAATTGAATTCGGTATGCAACATCCTGAAGTAGGGTGTTACGGTCATCCTCCGTCACAATACCGGCATTAACTAACATGTTGTTACGAGTGCCTAGGTCATTAGCTATAACAGCCCAGACATCCATACGTTCAGCATAATGAATCTGTGTAGTTCTATTAGAATTAACAGTTGTCTTAAATCCAACTATCTTAATATCAGGTCTGACACGTTTGATACGATCAATGATCTTATTTACAGGGATTAAAGACATACTCACAACACCCGATCTAGATTGTAATCTAGCTGCGTGTTTACCAGATGGAGTAGATCCAATGGCTCCTGTGAAGTCACAGATAGCTGCATTCATGACAATGAATTTAACCCATTTATCACACAGCACTTCTTCAATGTCAGCACGTAGGTCTTCTAGAGTTACTATCTTACTAGACTCACTAGCCATACGTGTTAATCGAAGTTCTGCATAAGGCAGTAACTGTTTTAGATATCTAGCTGTAGTACCAAAAGCTGGTGCAGCCAGGGCTAAGTGGTTTCTTACATGAGTAAATGTACCACCACCATATATAACTACTTTGGACATAGCAGTTCCTCTATAGAATTAATCTTTGTGATATTCCTCATAAATACACCATCAGGGTGATCAACAAATATCATGTTATTTGCCCTATAAGGGAAGGAAATATAATGAAGAGATGGGTGTATCCATCTGTCGTTTAAGTGTTTAAGTTCCCAGTTATTTTTAATTATGTATTTAGAATAGCCAAGCATTAATAAGTGAAGTATGATTGTTTCTTTATCCATATTGTTGTATCCATATTGCGAAGTCATCTGTTGACATGAAATCAGCTGATGCTGGAATCCACATATAGTATCCAAGTGCTGAAGGTTTGGTGAGTACATACACATCAGGGTATCCAACTCTATAATACATATCCTTTGTTTGTGTATACCCAAGTAATCCCAATAAGAGTATTGCTTTCTCTCTTCCCACTACTATCTCATCCTTATTTTTTATAAAGGAGCGAAGCGACGCTCATTTTTAATTAAAATCTAAAACATTAATAAATGGAGTAGTTTAAAGAAAAAAATACACCTAACCCCGAAGGATTAGATGTAGTTATTATAGTGCTTTTATGTCTTTTAGTAGTTTATTGAAATCATGGGTGTCATACCTAATCTCTGCATCTCCTAATTTACATATGAAGTAGTAAGCACCATCTGCTATGTATCCATTATTCTTACTTCTCTTTCCATAAGAGACGTGATCATACTGACTGTAAAAATTCTTACCATACTCCCACTCCCATTTATCATTAAGATTGCTAGTAACCAGAGGTATCCCCATTAATCCACTTAAGATAATTAACTCATTTTCTAATTCATCTTGATTCATAATCAGCCTCCTTAATGACACACTCTAAAAGTTCATCATAAGTCTTAAAGTTAAGTGCAGTACGTCTATCGCCACCATACCCATACAGTCTACAGACTCTACCGGGTAGTTCATTATCTAAAGGATACCGTACACGCATCCTTAATCTATCATGGGAGTATCTTGGTGGGGTTACATTTACTACGTAAAAACCTAGAAGTATTAGCCTCATTTCAAATTCTTCTTTAGTCATGCTAGTCCTTTTAAGTATTCGATTAGTGTTTCAGAAGTGTGGTTAACTTCTCCTATACTATAAGAATAGGTAATAACGTATTCGCCCTTACCTAGATGAACATTCATCTTACCTCTTTTAGCTATTAGTATTTCATCACCTTTACCTATATATGCCCATTCCCAGTACAGGAAGTTATATACGCCATTGTCAGTAAATCCATGAAGGGATAATAACAGGAGTATTTGGTTTTCCTCTTGATTCATTTTAGATCTCCTAGCACATCCTTGTGCCAATTAATTAGATTAAGATAGTGAATAGTTTGCTTGACGGATTAGATTACCGAACTGTGCATACTGTTGAAACACTAGGTTATCATCACCAGTCAAGGTGCGTAGAATAGCCTGTAGTGCGTTTGTTTCATGAAGGTCAGCAAGTATATCATTGTAGTTCTGACGCATGAAATTGACGTATACAGGGTGACACCAGAAGCTGTCATGAACAGCCATTAGTGCAAAACCTTGAGCATGTGCTCTACGTATCATTTCACGTACAATATAACCATCAACACTATGAATAATATTAGCTAATAAACT